>CM062819.1:484191591-484359091 GCA_031772625.1 Pinus tabuliformis
GCAGCTGGCACTCTCAGGCGTACTACTAGCCGAACGGGACCAACATCTGCATGAGCACATGAGTTCTGATTAGTCTTGACAGAATAAAGCACAAGGACATTATAAAGAGAAATGATAAACAAAAATATGGTCAAATAATTTACTAATGGCACCCCATTGCTCGCCAGCCAGCAATACCAAATCCGGGTCACCCCGGAAGTCCATACCAGCATATGGATACTCAGAAAAAACCATCTCCTGACGATCAAACCACCCGAAGAAGGTATCGGAAAAGGAAATCTAAGACTGACCAGCATGTCTGGACATATGGTCGACCCATCTCTGCATTTGTGGTTCAGTTGGTGGAGGTAAACCAAGTGAAATATACTGCGGCTGCATCAGTGGGATCTTTTCCAAGTCAAAGGCGGCCAAAATAGAACCATATCCAAAGTTCTTCAATCTTCCGTTTTTCACCTTGGTCAACTGTTCTTTCATCACAAAGAGTACTACATCACACCAGTTGAACACCTTCGGTTCGAGACATTCTAAGGCATACTTCATATAAGATCGGTTGGCCACGTGAAGAGCCGCACCACCATTGATCCTACCAAAGGTGAACAGAATGGTCCTCAGGGACCTGTCAGTGACATCTCGGATGATGATCTTGCCGTCTTTACTCGGCTAAGATCCCTCTCTGCAATACCTGTGAATGTGATCTCTCACAGATTCACCCCCACGGGCTGAACCTGATAAGGAGATAGGGGCACCCCGCCTCGATAAGCCGGTTAAAAAATAGATGTCCACGACAGTCAAAGGGATGGATTTGCCCCTAATCTAGAACACCTGGCTGGTAGGGTCCCAGGCATCGAGCAAATACTGCAACAAGTTGATTTGTTGCTTCATGCTAGAGATGCGAAAAAACTTGAGCAGGCCACAGTTCCGCAGTGCATTTACCGTAATCGGATCGTGTAAAGCAAGCATGTCCTCTTCTTCATGCTCACGTTCTTGCCATGTAATAGGCATTTTGCTCCAATAAATCTCTGAAAACAAACAAGAGAAGAGTTAGATCCTGATTTGGTGAGAAACAGGAAAAAATTTCCATTGAAAACTGTGCACAAATTTCCCTCGTGCCCATCGCACCCACAGCAGTGTTCTGGGTGCGTTGCATGCCAATTGTCCAGTGAGTAGGCCAACATGCAATGCACCTTTCGATATAGAAAGGGTGCGATGGAGCCAGAGCGATTTTTTCAAACCCCAGAGGCTCATAAAAACTAGAAATCAGGCTTAGAATGAAAAATGGAAAGGATGAAATGAAAGAGCTCAGGTTTAGCTCCTACCTGGTCTAGACGGCGCCAAAAATCGTCCACAGAATCTTTCGGAATCAGCTGATGAAAATCAAGGGGGAAAGCACCTCCAAGGCTCCAACAGACCAAAAGTTCAAATGAAATGGTAAAATGAGGGGTAAATCACTTTTAAATTACTTTTTACGTAATTCAAATAAAATATTAGTGTCTTAACTCATTTTCCAAACATGTATTGTTCATTTCTAACTAGTTTGATGAAGCAATTAAGCATGCAGCACAACCTTTGAAGGAACAAAGTCATTAATGGTAAAGTCAAGAAATGACCGTTATATCGAGCAGTTTTAACGCAGACTTCAAGCTCGTTAAAAAATAAACATAAGCAATGAGAAAGTGTTTCCCCCAGCGTTTAAGATCATTTTAAAATAAAAATGAACCAATTTCCGGTAAATAACCATCGTGAATGTATTACTTCAGCCTTTGAAGCCTTGGTCATGTTCTTATCATCACCTCCACTCTGTATTGGCCGATCATTCACCTCCACTTGATTGTTTACCCCTTTTTAGGAACAACTACGAAGAGTGATCTTGTTAGCCATCCTTGTGACACTGCCGTGATTGGAAAATTCCAAACCTTACCTGGAATCAGCTGCTACCCAAATCTATCACTCGTTCCTCAAAAAACGAGTCTCCTTTAAGCTCTTTTCAACTGACTCGTAAAATATGAAAAGATTGCCGAGCCATTGGCCTCTCTAGCTCGTTAAAGTGACTGGAAGTGCTATCCCTCCTTTAGATTTTAATCTTTTTGGACCTGAGGGATTATTACACAAAAAGATCGAGTGCTTGTTTTGTTCGGCTCGTTAAAATTACCGAAAATTCATCCCTTTTGTATTATTTTATACTTTTTCAGACTTAAGGGATTAGATGACGAAAAATGATTTTTGTAGTTTCCTTTACGTCCCTTTTCAGACTCTCTAAAATTGAAAAGGACCGAGTTATCTTTGTCGTTAAACTCGTTAAAACCTAATAGTGACAAACTTGTCCATAACAGACAAGAACGAGTTTCACTATCGTTAGGCTCGTTAAAACATAGCGATGGGTTTGCCCGAAGGGAAAATTATAGAACAAGCATATGTTATCCTCCTCAAGCTTGACAAAAATAAAGAGGTACTAGTCAGCAATGACTGGGGAAAAATTGGGAAGAAAACTTGAAGAAACTTTGTTGGTAGCAAGTTGCTCTTGAACATGACACTTTCACTCCGTGTCCGAGTCGGGTTGGGTTGTTCCATTCACTGGTCACATCACCATGGTTCCATCACACCATCCACATTTGGGGTTAATGCGACCAATCCATCATGTCAGTGTCACCGATATGTTCAAGAGAAGTCGCTCAGAGAATTCACCTGTGTCTCACCCACTATATAACATTTTCGCTCCATTCTTTCATGACCGCCACCCTGAACCATATATCACCAGATCGTTTTCACCTCCATTAAAATCATTTGCTCCGTTCCATGTCATTGATGTGGGATTCACTAAGGCCCTCCTATGACAGATCGCTTCTTGTTGACATCAGCTCATTATCCAAGAAGTCGATCTAGGAACAACCCTTTCAGTACTTTGAAGCTTGCATGCCTCAGTTGCAAGTTTCTCACTTCCGGCGATAGGTTTACATCAATGGCCTTCGAATGAAAGATTTTGCGTGGTGTTCGATGCCAAGTCCCTTATTCACACCACGTGAATTGTACTACAGTTCCTTGAGGATCATTATCATTATCGGTGATTCCTCTCGTGCCTGTTAACAACTTACATCATTAGCTGGTAATCAGGCGATGTCTTTCCATGTCCGACTCCAGAACATCTCTCACATGGATCGACTTGTACTTTGAGTGAAGATCGAACAAGATTGAAGACCCTGGATCTAGTTTCATCCATCCGGGCTGCGATATATATTTGGGAAAATAAAGACATCAAATGTACATCATTACTGCACAGATAATCATCCAATCTAAGGGACGATGGCTCTACCAGAATCATCAGTCTACACTCAGATGATTGTCTGTCCTATGTACATGAAAATGAATTTATAAAGCTGAGCATGGGAATGCCCGCCTCAGCTAGATCATGAAAATAATATGAAGATAATGTATTGTATTGTATCTTATTACAGGTTGCCTTCCAGCTCGAAAAAACTTCGGATCCTCATGATAAAGCATTTCACCCGACATCAAAAGATTAATGACCTCATGCTTTAGGGGGAAAATGTTATAGATATTTTTGGGCCCTACAACCCCAAGCATAAATTTCCATAAACCAAGGGCTCCTAAGTCCCTAAAGGTGTTGTTCCAACCCCTAAAAGAACAAGGTCAACTGATTACAGCATCTCCCAGAAGTGCTCCATGAAAAACTACTTAGAACTGGTCAAAACTAGACCATTTCACCTGCTCCATAGGTAAAGTGCGTTGCATCCCACCTGAATACACTCAGTAGGTGCGATGAATGTCAAAAAACCCTTCTATGGGGTGCGATGGGTGAGAAGAGACAAATGGCAGGGTCAATCTGCAAGGTGGAGGAGCATGGAATCTTCCAGAAACCTCTCCTGTGACACTTGTCTCTCTGAATTCGACCAGGGATGAGTAAGAGATCATCAATCTCCAAGTGGAATCAAGAACTATTAGAGACAAGACACTAATCAAATATCAAAAGCTGACTCACCTCCCTTGCAGACATCTATATGTGGATCCCTCATCCTAGAGATCCAGAGGCTGGAATTTTGTATCTTGTAAGAGAGTGTTGTTGGTTTCTTGGTGCAATATCATAGTGTTGGGTGATCTAAGCTTTTCTTGAGGTAAAGAAGGGCTTTCTTGCTGAGAGGATGATGCTGGGTCAGAACAATTGGTTGTAATCCTCTTTGCTCTATCTTGATTATCAATAAAGCTATTCAAATTTTCCTCCACATTCTTGTATGATTGATGATTTATGCATTTGTGTGGTCAATGTACATCTGATCCTATATTGTTTATGATAATAGATCTATGTTCTTGGATAGTGTTATGCTGCTTTGATTCTATAGGTACTCCTTGAAGCTGGGTAGACAAGGAAGTGAGTGGCAAAGACCTACCAGAAGAGAGAGGAATCAAGCAAGGAACCAAGCGCAAGACAGAGGTTGGTCTCCTTATTCTTCTCTTATCTATTTCTCATAAAGGAAAACGAAAGTAGTTTTTAGTGTGTTTGTTTCTAAGGTAGCTACCAGCCTTAGTGGGACTAGCAGCTCTGTATAGACACTAGTTTTCTCGATAACAAAGGCAGACCACGATTTCACTTAACCATAAACTTACTTACTCGAATTATTGTAATGGTTAAGTGTTGAAACTTGAGAAACATTGACTTAGGAGGATGAAACACTAGGAGAAACACAAAAATAACAACTCAAACCACATGACAACACCAGGGGACTTGAAACAATAGTTAGCGTAGGCTCCAAATTCGACATAGAAAAAACATTTGGAGGATCGTTGTCGCAACAACAACACATGCCTAACCAAACTCAATCATTGTCAAGGCAAATTTTACGTTAACTCTTCTAGTAGTTAACTCATGAATATATGAATTGCATGCTTGAGTATTTCTTATATAATGAGGCTAAAATTCCTCAAAATAATCCACTCTATTCTTCTAGTACATTTCATGAAATTTCAAGAAATATTATCTCAATGATCTGGGTCCTATTGGGATATGACGATGACCAAACTATATATGAAGTTATTTTAGGATTTTTGTATTCAATTTTTATAGCTAAGAAACATTTTATTGTATTCAATTTCACTTAATACTTCTCTGATGTCATTAATGATCAATTGTCAAAGTTCTACCTTTTTAGGTCATTCAGGTATTAGTCAGTTTTGGTATACTTGCTTCTATACTTTCAATCAGAAAAGTTTTCTCACTTTTCCTTATATAAGAAAGATGCAAAGGGTAATGGACTTTTAGTCATATATTGGACTTCTATAGTAATAAAACACTATCTAATATTTTATGTTTTTAGATTTTGTTAATTAGTTTTTATCAGCAGTTTTCAGTCTTTTAAATGGTGGAACACCACCAAGAATCTTGTCAGAAATTAACTAAATCTTACAAATTGATAAAGATGTTAAGGTGTATATTACTATGCATTTGTGAATTTTATAGAGATTAGATTGTATGTATGTGAATTGGCCCCTTATAAATTACCAATTTTTCTAACTTTGAGGATCTTTGCACTAGTGTACATCAGGTAAAGTTTAAATGTGGATCAAATTAATTTCCTACCTAGGAAACGTCCTACATTATTTAAATTGAAAGCAATAATTTGGCCTTTTTTGGTAAACACCAGAGAACCAAATGTTGAAGTGGAACTTATTTTATAGGAGATGAAATTTTCCAAGGGAGAAAATGACGTTATGATCCTCTAGGTAAGATCTAAACATTAAGAGTGGACCAGGGTTCATCAACTTATATCCATTTTTCAAAACCCTCAATAAAGAAATATTCAAATCAAGAAACATGGGAACAAGGTACATTGGTGGACACATCAAGGAAAGAAGAAAGATAATGTCTCTTAAATCAACTATGTTATCTACTCCACAAGAGAAGGAGAAGGAGTTAAAAAGGCTTATCATGAATACTCGACAATATGGTTTAGAGTAAAAAGGAACAAAGTTCAAATTATTAAAAATAAAAAGAACAAAGGAAGTTGAACTTTCAGTTTTAGATGCTCCTTCAGAAGAAGTTGTTTCATATAAGGATATAATCACATCAAGCAAGGCTATGTTTTCTTTAGAATATTTATCATCAATGTGAGAACAATCATCATGATCTGTAGGTACCAGTGAAGATATTTTCTCATAGTTTATGGAAATCAAGAAGAAGAATGCAACTCTTAAAATTGTAACCTACAATGAGTTTTGGAAACAAGGATAATTTACAAAAAATAGAATACTATGATCCTTAGATGCTGAAAGGGGAAAGTTTCAATTGTCATTCTTAGAGCCAAAGGTCCAAAATTTTGAAGTTGTATAAGATCATAAAAGTTTAATGTTCTATTTTGATAGAAAGGAAGTTTGTCCCATTGATCAAGTTGATCTCCATAGGAAAATAGGGGAAATGTTATATAATACAGTGACAAGTTCAACAATCAATGTGGAAAATTTACAAAAATCAATACATAAATTAACCAATGAACTCAAAAGAGAAAGAATGTCTTCTATTGCTAAAGATAACATAGTTAAGTTTCTAGAAGGAATAATTATCAACTTAGGGACTGATCCAAATGATTTAATGCAGTGCAAGAATTAATGAAAGTAAAAGATACATATATTCAATCACTCAGAAAAAATCTTAAAATTCCAGTTACTGAGCATCCTGAAACCTAAGAATTGGAGGATATACAAAAGGAAAAAGAATTTCTTCTTTCAATGACAATTGAAAAAAACAAGCAGATGGAAAAACTACATGGAAAAATTAGAGTTGCAGGTTGAACAATTGTTTAAGGAAAGGACAAAGCAGAAAGGTGCAGTCATTCCTACATCTCAAGCCAACACCATGGAACAAGAATATTTAGAGAAGTTAGTAGAACTTTATCATCCCTTACTAAAAGATTAGGAAATTGACATTTTAAAGAAAATATTAAGTCAGACTTGGGAAGAATAAAAAAACAAGGATGATTTTCTAAGTAATGAAATTAAAAAAATACTACTTTGCAAAAGGAGATTAAATGGTACATTTAATAGGTGATTAGAACTCAGCCTTTGTGTCATGCCAAAAGAAGTTTATGAACATAAATAATCATTTTATTTTTTAAATTTGGGAATCAATTGAAATTATTGTTGAAGAAACTGAAATATTGAACCTTGCTAATACAATAACAGATCAAATTGAATATGAATTGGGGAACAAACCAACACTCACTAGTAGAATCATCAAATTCCTTAATTCAAGAAAAAAATTGCAGCTCAAATAGATGGGGATTACAATACAAACACTTCTAATTATGGAATCTAAGAAGGTTTTAACTAAGTGAATCTTTGCAAGGAAGGTAAGGGACAAGTGCTGAATAATACAGGCTAAAATTAATAAATTCAATACTAGGTTTAATATTTTACAACAAAAGTGTTTTCCATCATTTAGGGATTTAGAACGAAAATTTATGCCCTTAAATGAATATAAGAAGCTATTAAATGATTGTGGAAGTGATGACACAAAATTTGTTGGTTAAATAGGACCCTTAACTGGTGAAAGAATTCTGAATAAGTTAATTGATTATTTTTACATGCATTGTGAAGTTAGATCCCTTTTTATAGTAAAAGCTACTTTCCATAAATGCACCGAGTTAGATGAAGCTTACAAAAAGTCAATTTCCTTTACATATCCAACCGGGGTAGATTGGGATAGACTTGTTGGAATTCTTCCACAAATTTATTAAACTACAGTAATAACATGCCAAAAAAGAAGACTATATGGAGGTAGAAAATAAGATCAAATATAGATTTCTAGGCATAAAATGAGTAGTCAATGAGTTAATTCCAGATTATAAGGTAGAAGATTTTCAGGTAGTCCCAAATTTCATGTGACAAATCAAAATTTGTTTTTATTTTTGATAAAGTTTGCTTCCTAAAATACTATAGAGCTTGAGCATTGCAATATTCTACAGATACTATATTTTTGATGTAATAAGGGTTCACTTTTGGGCCAAAAGAGACTTTTATTTTGTAAGATAGTTGGACATTTCAAAGTATGATAAAAGAGTTATGGTTTCAACATATGACAATGTTGTTTCATATGTGATTAATTTCCTATGCTTAATTATATTTTTTTTCGTACATTTCGAAGTTGTGTGGATCATAAAAAGAGGCTAGATCAACAATCAACCTCCCTTATTTCTCCTAGAAATGTGTAGTTAATGTTGAGTAGATTATATAAATACATTGTTTATATTTGTCTCTCTTAATTTGGAGACTTTTTCCTTCTATGTAATTGAAATATGTACTATTTTTGAGCTATTGAATAATCTTCTTTACACTTTACAGTCATATTAGGTAATATAAATATTCATATTGAGTATGCATGTTATCAAATATCTTCCTAAACCTTATGTTCACATCTTTCAAATTGTTAGGATATTATGGTTGGATGCTAGTACTTCGATTAGATCTTATAAAGAGAGGGCCATTTTTATCTAAGCAAGAATTTGAAACCCTAAGCAACCACATTTTAAATAAACCCCTCATCCTGATGCTTTAGCACAATTTCCTAGCCAGGAACTACCTTCAAAGGACAACAAGATGCAACATGTAATTTGTAATATCCAAGTCACCATCATATCTTGTGTATCATCCATGTTTTAGTTACATGTATATCTTAAGTGTCATACATATTTGGGATGTCTATTTATGATGATTTTTGGATATTCCACAATTCTATATATCTAGATCTAGTTTTTTGGATTTCCAAAGTTGACTTTTCAGGTTTCCATTATTTTGGGATCCACCTTTTCTTGAAATGATTTGATATGAAAGCTTTCTTACTATCCAACTCATCATGCCACCTCAACATACACCTATCATCCCACCTCAATAATTTTGTACTAAGAAGGGATTAGCTTTATTTGATTTGGAATCATACATGTCTATATTACATGGCATATGGATATGGGATTTCTATTTTTCATGAATTTTGGATTTTTAAAATTACCAAACATCTAAATAAAAAATTTAAAATATCCATATTTTTCTTTTTTAGATATCATATACTTGATTATGTCATATTTCCAGATCAACATGTTTTATACTACATGTCATTTGCATGACATTCACCCCATTAGTTCACATGTGTTATGTTTGAAATTTGCTATCCTCTGTAGGATTGAACTCATTAGTTAACATGTGATTGTCAAACATGTTCTATCCTATGTGTCATCTATATGGATGGTTTTTGTTCATGATGATTTTTGGAATTTTTTGTATTTCTATATATTCAAATTTGGATTTTCAAATATTTGGATGTTTGACTAATCTACTCACATGCATGCCACATAATATTATATGATTATAACACCCAGTATGAAAATATATGACGTGAACTAGTTAACACTATGTAATGGTGACATGAAAGTTAAAATGTTCTATTATACAAGCATGCTACTCAATGTTTTGCAACTTCCTTAGCTTCACACACAAATCATATGGTGAGGTCAAAACTATATAAACATGTTAGATTGATTTGTGGTAAGACTTCATCAATTTGAGCCATTTGGAACTAAAAGGAATTGTTTACAATTAAATTCAACTTACTTTCAAAAGAGTAAGGGTAAACTTAAAAATAATTTTTGCAAGTTACAATTATTCTTCAAAATTGAATGTTTCATCGATGCTTTGAATAATTTTATTACTAGCTTGATGATGCTTCTACTCTCACCCTAGGGTCATCCATGACGTGCTGGATGTCTAACATAGCAAATAGATGAATATTTCAATGCTCCAAAGTAGTCAAGAAATAAAGGTTGCTAGATGAATTTTGTCATCGACGTCTTTGAAATACTTATTTTTTCTAAGAAAATATGGATTTAGGAAGAAGAAGAAGAAGAAGAAGAAGAAGAAGAAGAATAAGAAGACCATTAATGAACAAAATCCTTTGGAAATTATGAAAACTAAAACAAACGATGATAATACTTCCTGTACTTGTCTCTTTCTTGTTACACGACCATTTAACCTATTTTCTTCAACTAATTCTCATTTTCATAATATGGATCAATAATAATGGAATATTAGATTTTAGACTTATGTGGTTTGTTTTTGTAGATAGAGAGTTCAACTTTTCCACAATAATATTTGAAATGTGTCGATGTTTTGAATCCGTAAGAGAATCATCCTAGGGATTCGAAACTTCAACAACTTTCAAATATTAATGTGCAAAATGCGAGCTCTCTATCTACAAAAACAAACTACATAAGTCTAAAATCTCATAGGGATTTGAAACATCGCCAAATTTCAAATATTACTATGGAAAAAACAAACTCTCTATCTAAAATAATGGAATACTTCGTCCCTTATAAAGTAATTTCATCTTATTTATAATGATCTTTAGGAAAAATGAATGGTCACAAAATTCACAAAGAAAATAAATAAGACCTTAACTGGTGTTGATTAAAAGGTACTTCGATTGTGTCTTCTTTTTTTGATTTAAAAAATTAGAATGCACCAACATACATTGAAATTTTTTGTGCTTCCCTAGAAAAGGATATAGATAATGTTTCCTCGTTATTGAAAGGTATGTGTTCACCTTACAAACTATTGTCATGGGTGCGATCACTAAGGCCAAGGTCGAAATAACAATTGATTTTGTGGATTTTGTTGTTGCATATCACCATGATATTATAGACATCAACAATATATAACAAAGAAATATCAAATAGTCTACAATAATATTAAATATTCTGCAGATGCTTTGCTCATGCCAAATGAGTGGCTAAGCCAAAAACCATCTAGAAATTGGAATAATCACCATGGATTAGAAAATATCCTTCAATGCAAGGATTGCCAATGACACCTTAGATCATTTGTAGTCATGTGATGGTTCTATTTGTTACCACTATTAACAAAGGAAACTTGATCACTATGCTAATTATAATTGCAAAAATTAATTAGCTCAAATTTCAATATCAAGGGACTCTTCTTCTTTCCAACAAATTTACAATAAACTTTAAAGCTCTTCATTTCTCATCCAGAGTAGAGTTTAATGATGAATAGGTCTTCCTATCATTAAAATCAAAAGGAAATTTACAACAAGATGGATGGGTGATATATTTTAATTTCAAAGAAATATAAAGTTTGATTAACAACAAGAGGTAGCCCTACATTTCTCCATGAATTTAAGTAATAATTTGTTTTAGTAGTCTCACCATGTTAAAATTATCATTGCATGATTGAGGAATTCCTTTTGAACATTTTTAATAAACTAAAAAATTTAACCATGGTTGGGAGTAAGAAGGTGAGTTTTTTTATGTACATGGCTACATTGGAAGTCTACTTACACTTGAAAGTATCCCTTTTCTCCATTAGGCTAGGATAGGTAGATGTTTATTTTCTTGTGTATGTAATTTTGTTATATAAATAAAGTTTTCCTGATAAGAATTATATATCTCCCCTATGGATCAATAGCCCAATGAAAAAGAGAATTGGTCAATATTTCTCATTCTTAACGACCCACAAGGGGTCATTGTCTCATAATTGGAGCCAAAAATTTGATGTGTTTTCATGTCACCCATCAACTAGGTGATTTATTTCCATACTTGAAATTATGTCTCTCTTACATCCAGACCAAATTTTAAAATCCAAAATGTGCTAAATGACCTTGACCTATTAATCATGAAGACCCAACAATTATCTTCTAAGAATTCATAATCAATCTCAATATGACAATTCTTCTTCATAGAATACCAATAGGGATGGATAATTCTCCTAAATATGTCTTCATGTTAGAGTGATAGTCAAGATATTCTCAACACAATTTTCATGTGGTCAATCAAACACTGTGTGCAAAAGATATGCCCTACTGAAGTTGAAGACAAACAAGTAGGAAAACAGAAGGGTAAATTGTTGATGTCATTTGTTGATACATTAATCAATTTTAGAGTGACATATAGCACTTCACATTGATGTGTGGAGGTTGTGATGTCTTCTCAAGTCCTTTAATTTCCCAAGCCTTGGAAGGTTATAACACAATATTTGTTTTTAATGAAATGCATGGGATCAAATCACCTTACTCTTTCATTCCCATTCTTGCATCACTTTACATTGTTTGAATGTTAGTCATTTTGATGGTTATGGATGTGGAGAACTTGAATTATGAGATTGTTATACCATAACTCTTGCATTACCCTATCTCCACCCTTTTCCATACTTAGATTATTCTATGACTCATAAGATGAGGAGAACTAAATTAATAATTTATCACATTCCCATCTTGCAGTTATCCAATCACCACTTTTTATTTTTATTTTTGTAACATATAAAATGCATAAGTATAAATTTTACACAGTTTATTTATAGCTTAAGGGAGTGGAATATCCAAATTAACTTTAGGTATCACACACTTTTGCATCTTTTTGCGAAATTCGAAATGCACAAGCATAACTTTCACACTTATTTTATTTCTCTTTTGTGGGAGTGGAAGCATCAAAATAAATTTAGGCATCTCACATTTCTACATCCTTATTTCTTCTCATTTCTAAGTCTTATTTATCCTAAGTCTTGCCATCCCCTTTCCCACTCCTTTGGCTCACATCCCAATGTATTTTCAAAACTATTACAAAATGACACTTGGACACCCATTACCATTTGGAAGCGTAGTAGTGAAGCAAACCTATCTTAAAATGACACTTGGAAGGCATGGATTGGACATGAATGAATGAGAATTTACTTGGCATGATGATTATGTAGTGAGGTGGAATCTAAAAACTACACCATGCATAAGTTATGTAGGGTTCAATGGCTATCTTTACTTCACACACAAACACTATAGGAGGCCATATCCATAAATATGTTATGAGTACCCTTCCAAAATGCATGTGGGATAAATAGGGAAGATTTGAAAATCAAGGGCCAATATTCACATGAAGAATAGATTAACGATGGTTGAGTCCCTATTTTACAAAGGCCATAACTTGAGTTATTTCTATCCAAATTGAGAAAATGAAACCTTGTTGGAAATATAGAGATAATGAGAATAACTTGGAAATGATTTTCGTGGTTGAAATGAAAACTATAATTCCCTAAATCTTAAAACATATTCATAACTATTTCTATCTTAGTAGCAAATTATTTTTGAAAAGTGACTTATTAAAAGAAATTTATGAACACCTAAAGACATATCAGTTGGGGGAATAAATATATTAGTTCACTTTTAACAAGATATTTTAATAGGCATTGATTATGTGACCTTTTTTTTTATTGCATAAATAAAGAAAAAATCCCTAACCCTAAAGCAACTCTAAGAGGATCAAGAAAAGACTATTAAAGAAGATATGAAGCACATTTAGAAAGGATTTTTCTGCTAGAAATTTTGTTGGAAGCAAGTATTTCATTTCAATTTTTTGTGACATTGCCTCCTTGAATTTCTCTCTTATATTTATCTCTTCATGTTTCTTCAATTATGTTCATCTATGCCTTACAATAGGAGGATTTAAGACTTATCACCTCTATATATTCTTCCAGGATTCTCCATGATATTCCAAGTATAGGGGAAGACAAATCCCCACTTAAAGAAAACAAATGCATTATTATTTAAGTTTTTATAATTGTCATTGAGATCTTATTGAGGCTGTTTCAAATGTATTTTTTCAGACATTGTTAAACTCATTACATTTGGGTTGTTATTATTAATGTCTCCCACAAATAACTATTCAAGTGTCATTTTGTATTTATGAATTTATATGGTTGATGATATCAATGGATTCTTGAGCACATGATGACTTTCAAACATTTTTTATATTAAAAGAGTAGTACTTTAAAGTTATTTGATGTATTGCCCAATTTTATTTCATCTTGAAAAGTCATAGCTAATTTTGAATTCACATTATTTTAAAATAAAGGAAAAATATATGTTCATAAAAAACCCAATGGATAAAAATATTTTGTTCTTTTTATGATGCATTTAACAAGTAAATTTGTTATATGAGAGTTTTATTGGAAGATTAATTAGGGTAAACTGTCTAACACTCACCCATTGCATTCATATAATAACATAAGAAGAATATTCCATATACCAAGAGAGGAGTACCACCTCTATACAAATGAGGAGAGTATTTGTAACACCATCATTCCACATCTACCCAAGTAACTAGCCAACCGGGGTAAATATGCGACGAGAGGCCACTATAATGGGATTCAACCTCCTAGGTGACCTTATGGATGTGGAATTGATGGAAACACACCATATAGAACTTCCACATCAGCAATATAATTCCCATGAGCCATCCCAACCACTCAGGTAACCAACCCATGAGACCAATTAAAGTTTTAGACCATTAAGCCCCTAGATGCTCCCTTGATATGGGCATGCATGTGTCCATAAGGCTCTGGATGCTCCATAACATGGGTATGCATGTGTCCAAGGAATTTTCTCCTTAGTTTTGTGCTCGCATCTCCGGGATTTGTGCCATTTTTCAGGCCCAGAGCCGAGTTCGCTGCCTAGAACTCAATGACACTTTCAGAAATGAATTTACATAACATAACAATGTTGCATTTACAAAAACAATGACAAGGTATAGACTAGATCCCTACTAACCATGACATGCATTTCGTCAATCATGTCACAAATATGTAATCTATAGGTTTAAATAACATATCTGAGCTAAGGGGTCTCATGCTTATCTGAGAATCGCTAAGAAACATTGTTCCCTTATATCATTAGCTGCATGATCATATATTAGGTCATAGATACATTATCCATTCATTTAAAAATAAAAACATGAGGAGATCCATACATTATCACTTTCATAATACATGATTATAACCATCATAACAACAACAGAAATATCAAGGATACATCAGCCATAAAATCCACATATAAACCAGTACATTTAGACATAATGTACCAAGGAAAGAGCCTCTTATTAATGAATGCAAAAGCCAACCCGGTATGGGACTTCCACGTTCCACCTGACCATAGATTGGTTGAGCCAAGTCTCTCTTCAGCTAATCACCCCCATGCCATATTCCAAGCATGAAAGTGGGACTCAAACCAAAAGAACCAACCAGGGCATATCAAGGCTAAACCACCTCACCCTCATCAATAGAAACGATGCTTTACCACAATCCACACTAAATCACTAGGAAAAAACAATAAACATGTAATAAAAGGATTTACCATGATCTCCAACAGATCACTAGGCCAAAAAAAGCATGGATGCCACCGGATTTCTCCACCTACACCATGAGGAATTTTTCTGTCTCATAGTCTCTCAGGCTTTACCGCAATCCACGGTCTAACCCAAGTATCACTAGGTCCTAAACCGAGAATCCGCCCTCTAGGATTTACTATATATCTCACCATTCACTAGCAAGGATTCCTAGGCCTAATCAAGGGAAGACACCTCTAGGATTTAATGTATATCCCGCCATTCACCAATCGAGGATTCCTAGGCCCACCCAGGCAACACAAAATATGGGTTTACAACAACCCACAATCCGGTTCAAGGGTTACTAGGCCATATGTTATGTTATTCAGAGATACACCTAACACGGCTTTGAATACGTCTAAAAATCCAACTCAACCAAAACATGAGAACCCCATCACACCATGGCTATCTGAAAATGGCAAGGCTAGGATGAAAATACTGTCACACTTGGAAAAATGCATGCCATGTTAGGAAAGAACCACATGCAATACCATGCATTCCAAATATAGCAAGGAAATCACACAAGAAAATCGTTACCTGCAAAATATCCTGTTGTAGCTACTTAATCCTGCTCTTCCATGCTTTCTCCTTCCTCCTTCTTGCCTTCTTTTCCTTTCTTGATCCAATGCCAAATTTCTCCAAGAAAACTCTAAGTGTCTAGGAGTGAGAGAGAGAGAAAGAATAAGGAGAGAGATCCAAACGTGAATTGACTAAAAGGTAGCAACTAATCCTCATAATACCTGTATCAATTAGGCCTATATTTTCTTCGTTTTCCATTATTTTCCTTCATTTTCTTCCTCACATGCAACCTGTGACCGTTCACCTTCCTTTTCTCCTAATTTCCATTATTTTCATAAATAAATGTGCCAAAAATGCAATTTTGCTTTTCCAAATCCTTTTCCATTGCCATTGCCAATTTACTTAGCCATAATAAACTAATGAACACCAACACTAGGATGTCTTGCCCAACATTCAACTTGGAATAAGTGTCCCATCAACCGTGATTATTATTTTTTCCTTTATTAACTTTTATTACATGGAATTTTCACGAGGGCTATTACATAAACCTCCCCCTTGGGGAAAGCCATCCTTAGTGTTCAAACACACCTATACCTTAGCAAAACCACTAAAAAGCAAACATACTACCCATGGAGATCTATAACATAACACGATGCAATGTTTACAATGATAACCCTGTTGAAAAGAAAACCAACATGACAACATAACAACATGAAAAATATAATGACATGACACCCATACCACTTACTGGAGCTTTATAACATATCTCATGGAGGTATTTACATCCATATACATATGTACATATATCAAAACATCACCTAAACATATCCCAAAACAAATGCCAAACAACATACCAAAACTACTTTTCCTCAAATGGAAAACGATGAAGGATACATAGTTCGCATTTGATTTGCTATATCCTTTGATTTGCCATATCCCATGTATCTTCATCGGGCCCAAAATGCTCCACTACACTTTAACCTACTCAGTTGCTAGATTTTAGAGCATGATCACCTTTTTCTGGAATATACACTGAGGCTCCAGCTGGAATTCTGCAGTTGACCCCACCTGTAATACAAACCAGTCAATCACATGATCAACATCTTTAACATACCTCTTAAGCAATGACATATGGAAAACATCATGGAATTTTGTTGTGAGAGGAATTGAAATTTGATAGGATTCTAGTCCGATCCTCTCAATAATCTTGAAAGGTCCACAAAACCAAGGTGCCAACTTGGCACATGATCCAATCCGCAAGGAGCTCTTCTTTGGTTTGATGCACAAGTACACCTGTTCCCCAACCTAGAACTCCTTGAACAACATATTCTAATATGCATATCTCTTTCGCCTATCCTGTGTTGCTTTGAAATTGTTCTTGTTTTCCTGCATTTCTTGTTCCATTTCCACCAACATGTTTGGTCCAATCAACACCCTATTAACTGGATCACTCCAAAATATGGGAGTATTACGACTCTGCCCATACAATGCCTCAAACAAACTCATCTTCAAAGATTCCTGATACCCATTGTTGTAAGCGAACTCTACCAGTGTAAGATACTCTTCACACTTTCACTAATGATGCATCATGTACATCCTCAACATGTCCTCCAATATCTTGTTGACCCTCTTAGTCTGTCCATCTATATGTGGATGATAGGTTGTACTAAAGGCCAACTTTTTGCTGAAACTTGCAAACAACTCCTTCCAAAACTTGGAAGTGCACTTTGCATCCCTATATGACATAATCTTATTTGGAACACCATGCAATTTGGCCACATCTCTTATGAAAACATGTGCTACATCACTAGCTGAGAATGTAGACTTCACTGGAATGAAGTATGTAACCTTCGTCAACCTGTCCACAATATCCATGATGGAATCATGCTGTCTCATTATCCTTGGAAAACTATGATAAATTTCATGGAAATGACCTCCCATTTCCACTTTGGAATTGAAATCAGTTGTAGCAGTCCATGTGGGTGCCTACATTCTGCCTTTAGTCACTGAAAATCCAAACATCTAGCGACAAACTATGCTACATCTTTCTTCAGATTCGACCAATAATAATTTTTTTTCACTTCGGTCAATTTATTCTGATAGCATTGGTGGCCTAAATAGGGTTTCACATGAAACTCCCTCAAGATCACCTTCTTGACATCATTTTTGTCTAGCACATATATCCTATTCCTAAATCTAGCCAATCCATCTATCGTGACACAATAGTCTACGTCCTGTGCACAAACATTTGTACATGTACATATACCACTACCTATACCTATACCTATACTACATGTACCTGTATCTGTAATTTAGTGCAACCTATGCACAATATCCATATACGTGTCATCTTGTTGACTTGCCTGCAAGATCCTATCCTATAGATTTTCCCCATAGGAACTCATAACTGCTATATTATTTACCTATATCCACCTGCTAAGAGCATCAGTGACCCTGTTCTCCTTCCCTTTGATGAATTTGATCTCAAAATCAACTCACTGATTGTGACCAACCATCTAGCTTGGCTAGCATTCAGATTTGACTAGTCAAACAAGTATCTCAATCCACTGTGATCACTCATCAATACAAATCTCTTGCCAAGAAGATATTTCCTCCACATATTCAATGCATGTATGATCGTTGCTAGCTCAAGATCACACGTTGAATAGTTCTTCTCGTGCTCATTAACCTTATGTGACTCATAGCACACTACTTTTCCTTCCCGCATAAGGAATCGATTAATTCCTCTCTTGCAAGCATCTGTACACAATAAAACTATATGTCTGGATATGCAATCTTTAACACTGGTGCATGTGTGAACAACTGCTTGAGCTGCTCAAAATTGGCCTCACACTCCTCTATCCATTCAAACTTCTTACCTTTCCTCTGCAATGATGTGATAGGATAAGCAATTTGCGAGAAGTTCGTAATGAACCTCCTGTAATAACCTACTAACCCCATGAAAGATCTCACCTCGTCCACAATTCTAGGAGTTTCCCACTCCATGATAACTCTTATATTTTCTAGACCTACTACTATGCCCTCCTTGTAGACAACATGTCCTAAGTAATTTACCTTATTCTGAAAGAAACTGCACTTCCTGAGCTTAGCATACAATTGATTCTATCTCAACAACCTCAACGCTACTGCCAAATGCTCGACATGCTATTCCTCATTTTTAGAATATACCAATATGTAATCAATGAACACAATAACAAACCTATCTAAATATGGATGCAACACACATTCATCAAGCACATAAGTGTAGCTGGAACATTAGTCAAACCAATTTATGGAACTACAACAAACTCATAATGCCCATACCTGGTCCAAAAAGATGTCTTGTAAATGTCCTCTTATTTAATGCATACCTGATGATATTTGGATCTTAGATCAATATTTGAGAACACTGTTGCTCCCTTCAACTGAGAAAACAAGTCATCAATCCTCGACGATGAATACCTATTCTTGATGGTCACTTTTTTCAAATGCTTATAGTCAATGAATAATCTGAGAGTACCATCCTTCTTCTTCACAAACAATACCATTGTGCCCCAAGGTGATACAATTAGCCTAATGTAACCCTTTTCAAGCATCTTGTTTAATTGCAATTTCATCTCTACCAACTCTAGAGTGATCATCTTATAAGGTGCTTTCGATGCTGGAGCTGTCCTTGGCACAAACTCAATAGAAAAGTATACTTCCCTGTAAGGTAGAAACTTTGAAATATGCATGGGAAGCACATCCTGAAACTATTGTGGAACTGGGTACCTGATCAAAACATCTGAATCCTCAACTTACTTACCTTTTTTTATAGAAATATGCATTACAAATAACACAATCCCTTTCCTATGACTACGCTTGGCCTGCATAGTTGTCACCATCCTAACTGATGTGGCTTTATTCTTTCCTTGTAAGACTCTTGTTTCCCCATTGTCATCCAAGCACTCAATGGCTTCGTCATAATAATCCACCTTTGTTTTATGAAGATACAACCAACCCATGCGCAACAACATATTGCATGACCCAATGGTAATACATTAAAATGTGTTGCGGCAGGCAAACAATTATAATCAAATGCACAATCTCTTACCCAATGATGAACTCACTTCTTTGTACCTGTAGCCAACTGCACTAACCAAGATACTGCATGCACTTCTTTATTTAAACCACACTTATCCACCAAGTCAAGGCTAAAATAACTATAATTAGATCCATGTTCAATCAAAATAGAAACAAATTCATCACAAAGTTTACCATCCATCTCAATGATAGATGCCTAATGGTTTGTCTGTCTGTTATCCAGTGTTGCATAGATGCGAGGAATGCTTTGACCAACATCCCCAATAGTTTGCGCCTCCTGTGCGCTATATATATGAGACCTACCACCCTGATTATTTGGAAAAACTCTCTTAAGGTGTTCCTTACCACATGTCCAACACTCTAATCATCGAGTACCATCACCTCTATTTTGCTTTTGTGACCCATGTCCCTGTCTAGATGCATAAAACTTGTTTTTCAGTGTCACATTTTCTTTTTCTTTTGCATTCTGAGGCCTTGTTCTTTTCGGTTTCCATTTACCCTTAATTTTATCCTTATCCTTCCCTTTCCATCCTTGATGAAATTCATTCTTATGCTTTGACTGTTCATGGAAATGCTTTAATTTCCCAATAAATTCCTCAAGTGACTGAGGCTCATCATACTCAATCCAATCTCTAAATGATAATGGAAAACCATTGACAAATCATTGAACTTTAGCCTTCTCATCCTACCTCAATAGCTACAGGAACTTAGTCATGTACTTTTCATCTGTCATTGATCCCATCTTTAGCTCATAGTATTCTTTGGCCTTACAGTCATAGTACCTTTCTGACAAGTACTTCTTCCTGAAAAGCCTCTTGAACTCATGCCAAATCAACTCCTCTGTACTGATGTCTCTGAACCGCTTCACATATTCCTACCAGATATCCGTGTTACCTTTCAGGCTAAAGATAACAATTTGGCCTTCATGTTTTTTGTGTACTCATGCAACTCAAAGAACTTATTCATCCCAAGTATCCAAGCCTCTGCATCTTTTGGTTTCTTCACATCCCTATCAAAAATAGGTGGCTTTTATTTCTTAAATTCATCTGGAAGTTATCCCGTATCACTCTTCCTGTAAGGATGATAACGATGATGATCATGATGCCTATCAGAACTTGAACTAGAATAATACATGTATCCATTACCTCTCCTATATGGAGTGTCTAAAAATATACCATCTCTAACCGTGTCATCTCTATCCAACCTGTGACCATCATGAGACCTACTTCCATATGCCCCATTAGTTCTGTCCTCCTACCCTTGGCTGATCTGAAGTGGCCCCTATCACTGCAATTTTTACAAACTCTAAAGGAGTATTGCGTTAACCTCTGCTTTCTTCTCTTGTGCATGCATGAGTTTGTCATTGTCTGCCTTACAACTCCTTATTTATTCCTTCAAGTTTCTTAACCTGTCTGCTAAGTTAGAAGAGTGCCCAACACCATGCTTCTCATCTGATTCATAGGGAGAATCTTTGTAATCTACCATATTGCTAGTCATTTTTGATCTCTTTCTTGCAAAGCATACTATGTTAGCTAAACCAAATCACAATAAACCA
This sequence comes from Pinus tabuliformis, assembly GCA_031772625.1. Lineage (NCBI taxonomy): Eukaryota > Viridiplantae > Streptophyta > Pinopsida > Pinales > Pinaceae > Pinus > Pinus tabuliformis. The sequence goes on from CM062819.1 coordinate 484,212,961, forward strand.
TTGTACCTTAGCGAAATTCGGGTAGGATATATCATCTGCAAGATCAATCAATCAACGTAGTACATGTATAGCATAATAGAGATAACATATATACATATAATACATAAGTATATAATCATGTAACCATCATTCTAGCTAGAGTATAGTCATCAATGCATGACCATATCAGCTACACATACCCTGACCTCATGCATGACAACAATAACCATACCAATGCACACTGAAAATACGTAAGCATAAACAACATGTAACCAATCATATACTCATGAAGACACACTTCACAACAACAACATCCTCTTTCACATGGATACATCACTACAACCATGACTGACATAATGCATATGCAACACACATATAGACCACATAGATGATTAACACACATGCAACGAACTTGAATGCGTGACTATCACACACTGCCCAACGAGTATGAGGGGTAAACCATGCTCTCATACCACTATGTGTTATTAGATATGACACAAAGAGAGAACAACCCACTCTGATACCACTTTTTGGTATCAAATATCACACAAAGAGACCGGAAACTAGATACCACCCAAAGAGAATGAAACCACACTCTAATACCACTCTGAAACACCCTTATCCCACATCTACCCGAGTAACTAGCTAACCGGGGAAAATATGTGACAAGAGGCCACTATAATGGGATTCAACATCCTAGGTGAACTTAAGGAAGTGGAATCGATGGAAAAACACCATACAAACCTTCCACATTAGCAAAAAAACTCCCAGGAGCCATCCCAACCACTCAGGTAACCAACCCTTGATACCAACTAACGTTTTAGACCATTAAATCCTCAGACACTCCCTTGATATGGGCATGCATGCCTCCAGGAGGCTTTGGATGCTCCCACAACATGGGTATGCATGCGTCTAGGGAATTTTCTCCTCAGACCTATTCCAACATCTCCGAGATTTGTGCCACTTTTTCAAGCCCATAGCCCAGGTCACTACCCATAACTCAATGACATTTTTGGAAATGAATTTACACAACATAACAATGATGCATTTGTAAAAACAATGGCAAGGTCTAGACTCGACCCCTACTACCCATGACATGAATTTCATTAAAAATGTCACAAATATGTAATCTACAGGTTTAAATAACATATCTGACCATCGAGGTCTCATACTTATATGAGAATCACTAAGAAGCATTGTTCCTTTATATCATTAGCTGAATTATCATCTTATTAGGTCATAGATACAATATCCATTAATGTGAGGAGAGACATACATCATCATTGTCATAATACATGCTTATAACCAACATAACAACAACATAAATATCAAGGATACATAAGCCATAAAATCCACATATAAACTAGTATAGTTACACATAAGATACCAAGGAAAGAACCTCTTATTAATGAATCAAAAGCCAACCTGGTATGGGACTACCATGTTCCACATGACCATATATTGAATGAGCCAAGTCTCTCTTCAACCAATTACCCCCATGCCATATTCCAAGAATGAATGTGGGACTCAAACAAAAAGAACCAACGAGGCCATTCAGAGGCTAAACCACCTCACCCTCATCAATAGAAACCATGCTTTGCCACAATCCACACTGGATCACTAGGCCAAAACATTAAACATATAATAACATGCTTTACCATAATCTCCACCAGATCACTAGGCCAAAACAATAATGGATTCCACCGAATTTCTCCACTTGCACCATGAGGAACTTTCCTGTCTCCTAGTCTCTCAGGCGTTACCGCAATCCATAATCCAATCGAGGGATCACTAGGCCCTAAAACAATACTGTAACAACCTTGGTGAAAATTCCATGTAATAAAAGTTAATAAAGGAAAAATAATAACTCCGGTTTATGGGAAACTTATTCTAAGTTGAATGTTTGGCAAAACATCCTAGTGGGTGTTCATTTGGTTTATTATGGCTAAGGAAATTGGAAAAGGTAATGGATAAGGTTTTGGAAATGAAAAATGGCATTTTTGGCACATTTATTTATGAAAATAATGGAAATTAGGAGAACAGCAAGGTGAAAACTCACAAGTCGCATGTGAGGAGGAAAATGAAGGAAAATAATGGAACATGAAGAAAATAGGGGCCTAATTGATAAAAAGGCTTTTGAGGATCAGTTTGTAGCCTTTTATCAGTTCAATTTTGGAGCTCTCTCATTATTCTCTCTCTCTCTCTCTCTCACTCTTAGACACTAGAGTTTTCTTGGAGCACTTCAGCATTGGGTCAAGAATGGAAAATGAGGCAAGAGGAAGGAAGGAGGAAGCAAGGAAGAGCATGATCAAGTAGCTAGAACAAGATTCTTTGCAGGTATTGATTTGCATGATTGTTTTCCTTGCTAGATTTGGCATGCATGGTTTTTCATGTGGTTCTTTGCTATTATGGCATGGGTTTTTCCAGGTGTGACAGTGTTTTCAATCTACCCTTGCCATTTCTGGATAACCATGGTGTGATGGGGTTCTCATGTTTTGGTTGAGTTGGATTTCCGGAGGATTCAAAGTCGTGTGAAGTGGATCTCTGAATGATAGAACACATGGCCTAGTAACCCCTGAATTGGACTGTGGGTTGCCATAAAGCCATATCTTTTGCTACCTCGGTGGGCCTAGGAATCCTCGACCAGTGAATGGAGGGATATACGGTAAAGCCTAGAGTTGGTTGCCCTTGATTAGGCCTAGGAACCCTTGCTAGTGTTTGGTAGGATATATTGTAAATCCTAGAGGGTGGTGTCTTGGTTTAGGGCCTAGTGATCCCTGAATCAGACTATGGATTGTGGTAAAGCCTGAGAGACTAGGAGACAAGAAAATTCCCCATGGTGTAGGTGGAGAAATATAGTGGCATCCATGATTTTTTTTGGCCTAGTGATCTGGTGGAGATCATGGTAAATATTTTTATTACATGTCTATTGTGTTGGCCTAGTAATTCCTAATGGATTACGATAAAGCCTGGTTTTTATTGAATCCTGGTTGGTTCTTTTGGTTCAAGTGCCACATGCATGCTTGGAATATGACACGAGGGTGAATGTATGAAGAGAGAATTGGATAAACCATTCTATGGTCAGGTGGAACGTGGTAGTCCCATCCCAAGTTGAATTTTTCATTCAGTAATAAGAGGTTCTCTCCTTGATACCTTATGTATAAATGTACTGGTTTATAGGTGGAATCTATGGCTGATGTATCCTTGATATTTATGTAGTTATTATGTTGGTTATAAGAATGTATTATTGCAGTGATGATGTATGACTTTCCTCATGTTTTGATTTGTAAATGAATGAAAAATGTATCTATTACCTAATAGATGATAATGCAACTAATGATATAAGGGAACAATGCTTCTTAGCGATTCTTAGATAAGTATGAGACCCCTATGCTTGAATCTGTTATTTACCCCTGTAGATTACATATTTGTGATATTTTTGACAAAATGCCTATCATGGTTAGTAGGGGTCCAGTCAAGGGATTTTTCAAGTAATTGTATTTGTATCATCATTCTCCATATTTCTATTATGAAGGTGTTATTTAGTTCTAGGCAGTGATTTGTGCTTAGGGCTTGAAAAATTGGTTCAAATAGCGGGGACGCTAGCTCAACGCTGAGTAGAAAAGTCTCTGAATGTTGACATACTATGTTGTGGGAGCTTCTGGGGGTTAATTGTTCTAAAAACTCAGTTGGACCCAAGGGCTGGTTACCTGAGAGGTTGGCATGGTTCCTGGGAGTCCTCATGCTGGTGTGGAAGGTCTATATGGTGTGTTTCCATCAGTTCCACTTCCTTAAGGTGACTTAGGAGGTCGAATCATATCATAGTAGCATCTAATCACATGTTTACCCTGGTTGGCCGATTACTTGGGTAGATGTGGGAGGAGTGTGTTACAGAGTGGCATTAGAGCATGGTTCACCCCTTAGACTAGATGGGCTGTGTGTTGGTCATTCATTCATGTCGATTTCATGTGTGTTTCTTGTGATTGTAAGACCATGTGTTTGTTGCATATGCATGGTGTCAGTCATGGTTGTAGTGGTGTCACCATGTGAAGGAGGATGTTGTTGTCGTGAAGTGTGTCGTCATGAGTGTATGATTGGTAACATGTTGTTTATGCTTGTGTATTGTCAGTGTATATTGGTATGGTTGTTGTCATCATGTATGAGGTCATGATATGTATAGTGATATGGTCATGCGTTGATGACTAGACTCTAGATATAATGAAGGTTATATGCTTATATGCTTATGTATTATATGTATATATGTTTTCATGATTATGTTATACATGTACTATGCTAATTGGTTGATCTTGCAGATGAGATATCCTCCTCGAATTTTTCTAAGGTGCGTTAGTTTATTGTGATTTTGTTTATCTGACATAGTATGCCTTGCAGGAAAGAGATCAAAATGACTAACAAGATGATAAACTACAAAGATTCTCCCTATGAATCAGATGAGCAACGTGGTGTTGGGCACTTATGACTTAATAGACACATTAAGAAGCTTGAAGGAAGAAATAAGGAGTTTTAAGGCGGACAATGAGAAAATCATGCAGGCACAAGAGAAATAAGAAGAGGTTAATGCAATACTCCTTCAGAGTTTGTCAAAATTGCAGTGATAGGGGCCACTTCAGATCAGCCATGGACAAGAGGAAAAAACTAATGGGGCATATGGATATATGTATAATTCTAGTTCTAGTTCTGATAGGCATCATGATCATCATCGTTATCATCCTTATAGGAGGAGTGATAGGGGATACTTGCTAGATGAGTTTAAGAAAGAATATCCACCTAATTTTGATGGAGACTTGAAGAAACCAAAATATGTAGAGGCTTGGATACTTGGGATGAACAAGTTCTTTGAGTTGCATGAATACACAGAAAACATGAAGGCCAAAATTGCTATCTTCAGCCTAAAAGGTAAAGCAGACATATGGTGGGAAGATGTGAAGCGGGTCAAAGACATTAGGATGGAGGACTTGAGTTGGCATGAGTTCAAGAGGCTTTTCAGGAAGAAGTACTTTTCAGAAAGGTACTACGATATTAAGGAAAAATTATTATATGAGCTAAAGATGGGATCAATGACAGGTGAAGAGTATAAAACCAAGTTCATGCGGCTATCGAGGTATGTACCGTATATTAAAGATGAGAAGGCTAAAGTTCAATGATTTTTCAATGGTTTTCCATGATCATTTAGAGATCAGATTGAGTATGATGAGCCTTGGTCACTTGAGGAAGTTTTTGGGAAATTGAAGCATTTCTATGAACAATCAAAGTGTAAGAATGAATCTTAGCAAGGATGGAAAAGGAAGGTGTTGTAGTAGCTACAACTACCCTCTAAATTTTTTCCTTCACTTTGTTTTGGAGCCTCCCTCCTTGAAATCATTGCAACTATCCTAAATTGATCATGTACTTGTGTTTATTCGATTTAATCTATCATTTAACATCTTGTGTTCAACTCACTTATCCCATCGGTCAACCACAAGAACACCCAACACCTGTTTTATATCTGGTCAACTGACTGCCAGGAAAAACAACGCCATCCTGAAGGGCAGCTTGTCTTCCCATAAGGAATTACGTAGAGAAGCCCAACAACTACCCTTCACCTAGAAATTGTGTAGAGCAGGCCAGCCAATCTTGCTCTGAAAATTGCGCAGAGCAGGCCAGCCGACATTGCTCTCGAGAAATGTGCAGTTCTAGCTAGCCGACACTTCTCTCCAGAATTGCAAAGAACATGCCAGGCTAGCTACACTGCCCTCCAGAAATGCGTATAACTGTCCAGTTTCACTTATCTTCAGAAATGTGCAGAGTAGCCCAACATCACTACGTTGAAATATTACACAAAGCTGGCTAGCCAGCCAGGGCCACTCAATTGAGAAGCAACGCAGATGTTTTCCCTCAGTTGTTCGTCGTTGCATGTGCCGGTAGGTTGATCGGTTCCCTCTAGAACAACGCAATCCTTCCTCGCATGCCAGGAAACTTTTCCTGAAAAAGAAAAAAAGAAAAATAATGAAAATAATCCCTAGATTTTAGGGATCTGTTTTGAGCAGCAGAAGTTACATGCAAAGTCATTTTTAGAAACTCCCCGCCAAGTGTCGCTTTTTCCTAGATTTGTGGAATACACATCATAAACCGTAATTTTTCCAAATCTACTTAAATGATGCCTCAAATATCATTCTTCACATTCGATCTTAGAGCTATGACATTCTTGAGGCATCAGGAAACCTTGTCACAATTAGCGCAGATTTTTCGGGTAAGTTTTGCTTTTCATGCCTTTTGCCACTTTTTCTGTTGCTTTTTGTTTTCAGCTTCTATGAGTGTTGTTTCCTTGGTTTTATTAAATGACCGCTAGTGCTTCAATGTGTTTTAGCTTGTAAAAGTGATGTTTCGAGTTCTGCATTACCTTTCCTTAGTATCGCATGCATAAAAATGTTTCTACACTTAAATTCGCCATTGCGATGACTCACTTCAGGAGCTTCTTGGTTTTGTCGTTTGACTGATTTCTACACTTGCTTGAATTGCATGCATGTCTATTTCACTCAGATCTACACCATATTTGCACATACACTTAGTCCTTCACATTTTCAGGTTGCCATTAGGCAGATCTAGGCCGTCTTGGCCCCGATCTTGTGTCCCAAAGAATGATCTATGCATTCCTGGCAGTCAAGGCCCTGCCTTGCCTCCATGAATTGCGTAGAGGCTATCGACACTGACTCCCAACTGTGCTCTGTACAATCCTGGGAGGCAGTGCCCAGTCCTGCCCAATGGAATTACTCAATGCCTAGTTCTAGCCAGCTACCCAACCTAACTGTTCTGCACATTGCACAGTTTCAGTTAGAAGTCAGCCTCACTGGACTACGCATTGCATAGATCTGGCCAATAGTGAGCCTCAATGACAGCTGAGACTACATAATGCATAGTTCCAGCTGACAATCTCCCAACTTCCCAGAGTTAATGCTGCACAATCTTGCCTAGTAGTCACAAGTTTTTTGCCAGATTGTTTCTTGATTTGCTTGATGTTTTTAGCTGACATTGTCTCACCGTGAGTGTCTTCTCTCTCTCGAGGTACCATAGGCTTTTGAGCAGCTTCTCAGTAGTATAGGTATCATGGCCTCCAAGAAAGATGAATCAAAAGACACAGCTAAAAGCAGTAACATGAATGTGGTTGAACATGGGTATATGAGATTGCCCATGTACACAGACACACACCTGTTCATTGAGAAAGACTCCAAGATTACAGGGCAAGACATCAACACTATTTTCTCAGGTAGCTTTGAGGAGAATATGGAGGATCAACAAGTTTATGTAAAGATCCATAAGTTGGGATTGTACAAGGTTGCATGCAGGCATATGATATTCCCGTACGCAGATGTGATCCACTGGATTGCCTCACACACTGATCCTAAGACGATGATACTGAGCAATGTTTGTGGAGTAGAGTTTTCTTCCTTAAGGACGAAATATAATCAACATATTTACCATTTTGCATTGCTAGTGAGTAGAATGGATGCACCGTTATACACACCCAACAGAAACAAAAATACAAGAGACATCTTGAAGCATTGTGTAAGGGATCCAACAAAGTTCAGGATGGAACCCAACCAGATATAGAAGACAAATACACTCAATAAGGCATACTAATTATTAGTTATCTTTGCATGCCATTTGTATGGCCAAGGGAGTACAAAGACCTTCCCGTAGAGTTGGGTTGCTATGTTGGATCAACTGGCAAGTGAAGGCAAACCTTTCATCTTGTATGACATGTTGGCTCTCTAGTTGAAAGTGCATGTATCCAATGCTTGGACTCTGCCTAAGGATCAAAAAGAAAGATTCTTCATGTCTTCCTACCTGCTTGATGCAATCTATTCCCGTCAATAGTTTCTTGGCATGGGTTGGGTATGGATACGTTCAGATAATGCTGTGAACATATATTGCAAGTTTCTCTCAAAATGCATTTATTGAGGAGTCATGGCTAGAATATCTGACCATTTCATCACCCCTCCGTACACAATGATTTTTGAACAAGATCTGGCCTGCATGTCTTAGGTAAGAATGAAGGCATTACTTAACATTGCAGATTGGTACGCCTCACCCGATGGCACCTTACTCAGGATGTACAGTATGGAGAAAGCTCCGCATATGTTGTTGAGGTTTTCCACGGGCAAGCTGGTCATGCAAGAGGTTGCATACCACATCTTGACAAGCTTATCAGTTGGATTGCATAGGAAGTGTTGGATACCTATACTAATAGGTTTCATATTTCATGATTGGCAAGAGAAAAGCCAAATATGCTCTGCTCTGGTATCCCAAAGATCCCATATTTCCTAGAAAGCAAGAGCTGGGCAAAGTGTTTCAAGTATTGAGGACCTTATTTCAATTTTGTGGATGATTCAACAGTCTAATCTGGATCATGCCAGGTGTTCAATTTTGAGTTTTAGAATAGAGAAAGAAGTCTGTCCAAACAGCCTAATCTTGGCAGACAAATAGTTTAGGTAGAGAAGCAAAGGTTCCCAACAGTTTAATCTGGGACCTTGGAAGAGATAAGGGTAGAAATAGATAGAGAAAAGAATAAGGAAAAAAGCCAAAGAAAAGAAAAGGCAAAAAGGGTTTGCAAGTTCAAGTGCACCCTCCAAGGAGAAACAAAAAATGCTAGGTAAGCAGCTGGGTAGGTAGTTGGGGTCGCAGAAAGTGAGTCCTATCATTGCAGAAATGGTGATGATGGGCAGCAAAGTAAAAGACTACAGCAGGAGCATGACTAACTTCCCTCTTCCCCTTTATTCCATTACTAACACTCCCTTTCTTTCAGCTGAGATTTATGGAGAGAGATCATGGTTTTATGGTGGTTCTAGTTCATTCAGAATCCACATTTCTTTTCTAAGATCTTTTCATTTTGATCTACTCTCAAAACCAAGTCAATTTCAGATAAACTCAGTAAAATCCCTTTCATTTGCCCCCTTCATTCATATTAACCTCTAATTTTACTATATAACCTCCCCTATCTTACCCCCACCCCTAATAATACTAACACTAAGGTGTATAAAACCCCAAATCTTATGTATATTCCCTCCCCTAGGCATAATAGCCGTGTATTTTTCAAAAGGGACCAAAATGGCATCTGGCCACTTTGGTGAACCTATTCCACCCTGTTCCCCCTTTGCTGCAAGTTAATTTACCCTCAAATCACCTCTGCATTGATAAAACCCCCTCTCCAAACCCCTTTTGCCTATAAAAACCTTTGCAAAGGTTAATACCCGCCTCTGGCACGTTCCCCAATCCTACCACATTATTGGTTAAGCGAAAACATTTGAAAAACCCATAAAAACCCACAAACTTTAATCTTTTCCGCCCGCAGTATGAAGCGCGCATCTTTCTCCTCCGCCAGCCGTCGGATCAAGCCCATCAGATCCGACGGTCCACATTAATATCGGAGCGCATCCTATGGCGGCACTTTAACCTCCGAGAAAGTGACGTTGCGCCTTGTCACGCCTCCTCCACGCGTCAATCGATTAACCATCTCGGAGCCGAGTCTGACAGCTTCTGCGCCGTACCTAAACCGCCCCGAGAAACCGCGGCGGTTAAGGCCTTAACCGTGACCGCTGCGGTTTGACTGCCACCTACCCGTCGCTGACTCGCCGCCACGTCCTTATCTGCTCGTACCTGCCTTTGTTATTGGTCCACCTCACTGCTGACTGGGTTGCCACCTCACCGCCCCTTTGACCAGTCACCCACTGCCACGTCGCCCGATGACGTCAGCAGAAAAAAAAGCGCCAAATTGGTAAAATAACCCATATTTACCAATTTTCCCGTGTTTTTTACCACTTTCACTGTTATTACTGTTGGACGCTCTGCATGACCGTTTGCACTCTAATTTTCGCCAACCAGTCTATTAGCCCGGGCGACCTCCTCAAGCAGCAACTGTGCACCTTTGCTTCAACCTCTGCTCATCGAATTACAGGTATTTAGACCGTTTCGCCCTCCATACGACCTTCATTAAGCTTGAAATTGCTCAGAGGGATAGTAGAACCATGAAAACGCTATTTGCACCGTTCATTTCCATTTGTTCATCCACCATTGTCATTGTGAGGGCCAAGAAGTACCTGCAGAGCTTTAGAAACCTGCAATTCACATAAAACCACTGTAATTCCGCGTTTTCCCAGCAGAGTTCCTAATAGATATAATTCACCCGATTGGAGAGTTCAGTTAGACCACAGAGAAGTTTTGTCACTAGACTCCAGTAGTATTTCAATTGCTATTGAGAGAATTCCCCTTGGATACACAAAACATCAACTGTTTCCACAGAGAACTGCCTCCAGACTGTGTGTTTACCTTTCCACCTGTCCACCTGCAATTCTTGCAACTTGAAGAGCTATGGAGACCCCTATTGCACTGAATATTAAGCCCATCAATGCTCCTCACCAGGAATTAGCATGGAAAGCCCTGGGAGACATGGACTACCAAATGCTGGATTGGTTCCCCATGGGAACCAAGTACAATATTCAAATGTTGAATGAATTAAGAGCCCAGCACCTCAGTGGGGCAGATATCTTGGGGATTTGGGAGTCAAATTTGCCCATATACAACCTTCCCCAAGTCAATCCTATGCCAGAGCTCATTTATAGCTGCCAGGAATGCTATGACCCCAGCCAAAGAGCAGTCATGAGCCCCACAGGCCTAGTCCTGTTCCAGATCACCCCAGAGAGCATAAACCAGATGCTGTGCTTCAAAACAGCCAAGAAATTGACCCCTCTATCCATGCAGAATCTGATTAACAGAGGGATCAAGCTGTCCAGTGACCAGATTGTCAAAATCAACCAACTGTTTGTCACACCAGGCTCTGAAACAGTCAGAACCCCTCCTATTGGGTACCAATATCTAAATGAGTTGGGCAGAATGTTGGTGGATCTAATTGGCTATGTCCTAGGATTCAGGGGGTTGGAAGATGTAGATGACAGCATAATGGCAATGCTGTCTATATTTGCCCCTGGTAAGCCTCCAGCTGTGCAGTATGATTATGCAACTTACATAGCAGAGAAAATCCATGAGCAGTTCATGAATTTGAAAAGGGAGAGACTGTTCAGGTACACCTCCTATATATATCATTTATTCCTTTTCAACCAGCCAGCTACCTTCTCTGTTCCTTTGAGGCCACTCAATGCCCAAGGAAGCCCAAGATCAGTTGTTTTCTGGACCTCGGTTTTTCATTCTACCTCAGTATCACCCTATACATACTGTGAGTTTATTGATTTATTTGTTCATCCAGCCCTAACAGCGCTGCAAGGTACTCCTCCTCCTAGATTAACCGATGATATGAAGAGGATTCTACATTTGAACAAATCTTACAATATTGGCAACTGGTACTTCTACCAGAACCACACAGTCATTAGGATATATGGCTGTGAATTGAACCCATTTAGGTTGCCGAGGTATGTACCCATGAGGCTTTTTGCCTTAGAATATTTCAGGCAGTTTGGGAACTCAGATTACCTTCACTTTCAGAGTAGAAACAAGAAGTCACAATTGAAGGTAAGAAACCAGCTAGGTTCCTTCCTATATAACAGGAAAGAGGAAGGGTGGAAAGAGGCAGACAGCATCCTGGAAGGCCTCAGATTGCAGACCAGTTTTGAATGGATTCCCTATGACCCCAATCATTCTATCTCCCTCAGGAGAATTAGATACAAATTGGGCAACTATGCACATAAAAGACAACCTGAAATTGAACAGTATGCCAATGCACTAGATTGGGAAGAGGGTACACTAGTAGAACAAGTCACTAAGGAAGAATTACTTGAGAAAGAAGCTAGGAATGTGCAAAAAGAAGCTGACTTGGAAACTTGTGGACAGGTGCCCCTCTCCTACAGAAAGCAAATTGGAACAGCTGCTAAATCTTCAGCAGCACAGCAGCAAACTACTGAGAAGACAGCCCAGGCAGCAAGCAAAGACAAAGGAAAACAGGTGGAACAGCCACCTATATTGACAGAAGAACAAGTTGACACCTTGCTACAGCAGCAAGAAGAAATGGAACAGCAAGAACTGGGGCAGCAACAAGAAGAAGCACAGTCCAGTGAACAGCAGCCCTCGCAGCAGAAAAAGGGGACAGATCTACCTAGTCACACTGAGCAGCAGCCCCAAACAGAGGTGCCTCCCAGGACAGACACCAATGTAGACACCGCAGTCCTCCAAACACCACAGAAGGAGGACTTGACCAGGAAAAGGGAGAGAGAGACCCCCCACACCTCATCCTTCATCAGAGGAGAGAAGAGACAAAGACTGAATGACTCCCAAGAGGAGGACATAGCAGTAAGGCAAGCCATGGGCATGGGCCCACTCAGTGGAGAACTTTCGACCAGCTCATCTCAGCGTGGACATGACATGACTATGGGAGGAGAGGTCAGCTCCTCCGGTCAACATAGAGAAGGGCAGTCAAGTATAAAGCAGCAATTCATTGACATCAAAAGGAGGAGTGATCCCATAAAAGTGCAGCTGTATAATCACTTGTTAAACCTAGCTCCTAGCAACCAGCAGAGACTCATGTCTGCTTTCGATGTGAGCGAAGGCAAAATGATAATGAGCCACTTCATGCCCACAACTTTGCATCCTCAGTCCACCTCGGACTATCTAAGAACCAACATGGAGGTTCTTGCCAAAGACATACACCCTATGGACAAGATTGAATTACATAAACAAACTGGTGAAATGGTGTATGCCTTCCTGGCAGATGAGACATTGGAGAACTACAAACTAAAGAGCAGCCTGGATAACACAGCTTCTCAGCTGGAATTAGAAAGAGCATCATCACAAGCCAAGGACAACAGGATCAAGTCCTTGGAAGAGGTAATTATAGATATAGGGCATGATCCTAAAGATGTCAAAGGAATCCAAGAACTCCTGAAGATAAGGGATGCAGACATGGCGGCCCTAAGAAAGAAAATCAAACTCCCGGCCACCATCCATCCACAAACAGATGAAGTTGCCCAGCAAAGGCAAGAAAAGGATACTACAGACCTGCTGGTATCCCTATACAAAGATCTGGTTAGGACTCAAGACCAGCTAGGACAAACTGAAGCTGCAAAGGCAGCACTACAAGAAGCACTGAAGCAAAGAGAAGAGGGCCAACCCTCCCAGCCTCCTCCTGTGATAATAAATCTTGAGGAAGTCCCTCCAAAGACTACTCCTCCTCCTCAGCAAACAGAAGCTACAGCACCAACTACAACGCCATCCACAGCAACAACAACTACAACATCGGGACAGGCTACTAGTTTAGACATGCAAAAGCTGCAAGCTGAGATCCAAGCCATGGAATCTCAAATGAAAGAGCTGGATGAACTTAAGAAAACCTTGGCTAAGGTAAATGAAAAGTTTGACAAGAGCAAACAGAATGAGGCAGCCAAGGAGAGAGAGGTAAGAGCTCTTAAGAGGAGAATTGCTGAACTAGAGAAAGAGCTTGCACTAGAAAAAGTGACAGCTGAAATGAAAGCAGTGCTATGGAGCAACATTGGGCGGTCCATTGCCAACCAGTGGCAATATATTGAGACCATGGATGAGCAAATGGTGCTCATCACTAAAGCAAACAGAGAAATACAGAGAGCCAGGGCAAGCCTTGGACACATGCCAGAAGCTGCTACTAGGATGATCAATATTCTGAACTATAAGACTAGCTCTCAATTAGCTGCCATGGGAATCACCAACAGGACAGAAACAATTGCTGTAGCCAAAAGAGTCATAACATTGAGGAACTTGGTTGGAACACTGGAGAGGAGGACACAGGATATGCAGACTGAAATCAACAGATTCCTGGAAAAATTCGTGGCACTACAGAACAGAGGCCTCCCCAGCATTTTAAGCAGTGTAGGAAGACTGCTCACCCTAGACAATTACAATAAGAGAATTGATGCCCATGCAGTAGCAGAGATTGCAAAACCGCCCAGCACTTCAGCAGACGCAGGGCCAGCCACCGGGCAGACTATGTATGACAGGGTGGAGAACCTATTTTTCCTCATGAATGAAGTTGAGCATCTGTTTGATACACCACCTAACTTCTTCAAATTCACAGAAGCAGATGAAACTCTAGGGGCAATCTTAGCACACCAACTGCCCACACAGGATGTCTGGAGAAATTTGACACAGACAATTTTGTCAGGCCAGAATCAGTAGCGCTAATTCTCCAGGCAAATGAGCATACATGCGCAGGCACAATTTTGAAGAAAGATATCTACAGGGAAGAGGCAGAGGCTGAGCCAACTCAGCAGGACCATTGACTCACCACAAGCAGCAGTCACAATCACAGGTGACAAGTCCAGGATACAGCGTACAAGCCTTAAAGACAGGTCTTCCAGCATTTATTCAGAATATCTCGACCGACTTAGCTGTTTCCAAAGGCTAAAATATCTTCTGACAGAGCATTAAAATGCCTGTACTCTGTAATCAATGCTGTATTAAATTTTGGTCATAATATCTTACGTGGTTGGTAAGAATGTAAAATCTGAGATAACTCAGAACTCAGATATTTTGTAAATCACCGCAAGTATATATTCACCCTTCACAGCAGTTGAAAGGGTTGTTGGAATTTTCTTTTGAGAACTCTCTCTTACTGTAATATTTTCAGAGAAGTAATACAAAGGAAGAATGGAATTTCCAAGGCTTGGTGTACTTTGATGTATTGTGGTGAAAGATGAATGTTACAGGATTCCAGGGTGTTGCATAAAACAATAAGTATTCTCAAATCTCTTTGTTATATGTTTTCGAGTCTTTTGTTCTCTTTTGTTGTTTAAATGTTTTACACTTGATAGCAAGGTGAAAGGATAGTTCCAGGACTTAACTCATGATTACCCTGGACTCAAACTGAGCTATTATACATGTTTTCCTCAGATACAGTGACAGAATTGTAATTCTTAATTGCTGCATTTCAAAACTGTGTCTTTTACTGTGATAGGCATTCTCAGGGATTCAATTTTTGCCCCTGAGACCTCTGTCTTTTCCTCTCAAACCTGTCTGTTGGGAATATATAAACAATAAGTGAAAATTCTTAAATGCTTTCACTGTTTGTGTTACCTGTTTCCAGTCATTTAATAAAAAATCTGTTCTATTAAGCACTCAAATGGCCTTGTAAGTTCCATCTTTCATCTCAAAGTTTCAAACACATACAGCCACAGACTCCATTGCCCAATGGTACTTGACTCTCTGAAAATCACATCACAAGAGATCTGAAGGATATTCTTCAACCAAAACATAAACAAAACCTGTGCATAATAGCTAGCCTAAAACCCTATCATAAACAGTTACAAATCATAAAGAGAGAGCCCTCTCTGATCACAGTTTGGCTAGAAACAGTGATCCAAAGATTGGTTAGTGGTTACCCCGGCCGTATTCCCTTGGGAGTCATAGGGAACAACCTGGGTGTTAACAGGAAGAAGATGGCACCATGGCCTATGCTTCTTTCCTAAATTGGGTTGTACGCGATTGGGAGTTTGAGAGAAGCGGATGTTGAGGTTGAAGACTTCAAGAAGTTTAAGTTCAAAACCAAGAGTTTCAATCCGTAGGACCCACATGGAATTTGTAGGGACCATTGTGCGAGAGTGTACTATTCTTGGATCCATGGGGCATGTCATTGGCAAGAGGAAAACCTATGGAGATATTTTTATAACTCCTCTAGGCTCAATGAATCAGTCAGCATGGCAGTTGAGTGACTAGTAGCACTTAAGGAAACAACACCACAAGGAGTAGCGATAACAACATGAGCAAGCAGAAAACCTATGTGAGACAAAGGTAAGAGGAAGATTACTGAAATCCCAGAAATAGAGCAAAGCTACAAGTTTAAGTAAGACCCACTTGTGGAAAAGGTAGCTTTGGAGATAGATGAAAAGAGGCGACAACATGACAGGAGGATAGCACAAAGAAAAATAGAGAAGAAAAGACTAGAAAATCCAGAGAGGAAGTTGCAGGAAGTCCAACAGATGCTCAAATAAGAATAAGAGTTGCGTAGAAAATAGAAAAAAGCACAACATGAACACGAACAAGAACAACAACAAGAGGAAGTGAAAGGTGCACATAAAACACAAACTGCAACGATATAGGTTGAAGACTCTGAACGAGCAACAGACGATGAACTTGCCTCACGGGATGAACCGATAATAGAACAGATAGACATGGAGATGGAGTAACCAGAATAGGATTAGGACCCCAACCTCTTGCCACAAGCAGCCGAGGTCACTCCACAGGCTTCACCAGCTCAAAAAATAGAGAAAATCCCAAGTGAGCAAGGGGATACCATTCTCCTTGAGGAAAATCTGGGAGGAGATGTGTACAACATAGGCTTTGATGAGTCGCAGCACAAAGTTATACAAGAACGTAGAGTGCACACCCCAGATGAACGTGCATTACCTGCGCACTTTGAAGAATAGGTGATTGTGTTATATGTACGAAGACATCCAGTTGCCTTGACCGACGCTAGAAAGGCTTATGCCGAAGCCACGAGGTCGAGTGTTAAGTTCTTGAGAGCAGGAAACAAGTGCATGGTTAAGGAGTTGCTATTAGCTCCCTATACTACTAGCGTAACCCTTTATTGTTATTAGTACAACCCCCTTATTATATTTTTGTGCCCATGTAGTTCCCATATTGTTATTATTGTGCCCTTACATTATTATTGTTATGTTGGCTCTGATTATATTATGACCCCTTAGACTCCTATATATAGAAATGAGGTCTTGTCATTTGTAACATCCAAGAATTTTTCATTTGTGTAATGTAAAGGAGGTTTCCCCATCGAAGAGGATGAATTCTAAGGCGTTTATATTTCTTTTCTATCTTTTTGTGAGCTGGTTTCATAACATTTGGTATCCGAGCTTTGGATTCTAGGGTTTTGTTGCTCCAAACATGTCATCGTGGAATTTTCACTATAAATATTTTTCGGCGACCATTTCAGAAGCTAAGAACAAAACCCATTTGAGACGAAATCTTTCTGAACCTTGTATCTAAATTTCAGATCTTGTCTCACTATATTTGAAGAGATATGATCTGAGAAGTTAGGGTTTTTGCAAGCTCTAGAATTTCATCTCAAACAGGTCATCGTGGAATGTTCGCTATAATTTGTTTTCTACGAAGGTTCAAACTCTAAAATTAAAACCCATTTGAGAATAAATAGTGGGGAAGCTAGGGCCTGAATTGCAGATCTTGTTTCACTATATGTTTGGAGATACAGTGTAAGACATTTAGGGTTTCTAGAGGCTCCTGAATTACATCCTAAAGAGGTGACCTTGGGAAAATAGTCATAACTTTCTCTCTGGGCATCAGATTGAAATTTCGTAAGATGTTTCAAAAAGAGGACGAACTGTCATTTTCATGTGTCAGTGTATGGTCCTAAGGTTGAAACAGTGACACATGGTACTTCGTACAAGTGCGCTCTACTGAACCAGACTATAATTAGGTCATCGTGGGAGATTTGACATAATGCTTCCTTGCATAATCCAATCTTGATTAGACTTGTGGGGTTAGAAACAAAACTCAGAGGGATACTACAGGACACAATTTTAGAACATTGAGATATGAAATTACATAGTTACAGGCGTTTCAAGATCGAGCTCCTAAAATCAAGAAAAGGTGATACGAGGAATTTTGATGGCAAGGATCTAGTAAATTGGATACTACAGATGGAGAAATATTTTGATCTACATGAGGTGAAACTGTTACAAAAGGTACGTATTGCATCTTCATATTTAGAACCGGATCAATTTTTATGGTATAAAGGGCTTTGTTCTTGTAAACCACTTGTTACATGGTCAATTTTCACGGAGGAAATGATAGCACATTATGAGGATACAAAGAGAAACACCTTCTTTAGCCAATTGATAAATCTCAAACAAAAGTGTTCAATGGCAGAGAACATTGAGAACTTTCAAAAATTGAATATAAGGGAAAATGATATTCCAGAGAAGCAAATGATTGATGTCTCCATAGGGACTTTAAAGGATAACATTCAACATGAGGTTCATCTTTGGGAACCTGATTCACTGGAGAAGGCATTCCGGTTAGCAAGAAAAGTGGAAAGCAAAATTATGGAAACAAGGAAGTCTACCCCTCACAACTATAAAGATGGAAGTTTTGTTTCTCCTAGCCTTCCACAACCTACAAGGTTTACACCACAACAATTGGAAGAAAAAAGAGCAAAAGGGCTTTATTACAATTGTGATAACAAATACATTAAAGGTCATAAGTGTGCTGAGAAGAAATTATTTTACATAGATTGTGAAGAGGAAGAAGAAAAGGGTCAAGAAACATCAAACGAAGAGTATATACACCAGGAACCAACCCCAAAGAAGGAAGAAATGAATCTGACCATACCTTGTAAAGCATTGGAAAGAAGTACCACTCCTCAAACTCTCAAGATAGAAGGACACATCAAGAAGAAAAAGGTTCAAGAAGTGAAATATCACATTGAGAAAGAAGAAATAAATCTGACCATATCTTGTAATGCATTGGCTGGAATTACCACTCCTTAAACTATCAAGTTAGAAGGACATATCAAGATAGAAGGACATATCAAGAAGAAAAATGTTCAAGAAGTGAAATATCACATCAGTCATCAAGAAATGAATCTGACCATATCTTGTAATGCATTGGAAGAAATTACCACTCCTCAAACTCTCAAGATAGAAGGGAATATCAATAAGAAAAAGATTCAAGCAGTGAAAGATCAAATTGAGCATCAACAACAAGTTCTCCAACTTTTAAAGGATAATGCCACTTTGGTGTAGAATCGAATGAAACAATAGGTAGATCAACATCACAGTGAAAGAAGTTTTGATGTAGGCGATTGGGTATTTTTACAACTACATCTCAAGCAAGCTATTTACGAGAAGGAAATGTTGGCAATACTACATGCACTTAAGAAATGTTGACCTTACCTAATGGGAAGACACTTCACCATAAAAATGGATCATGATAGTCTTAAATACTTTTTAGAACAAAGATTATCTTTAGAAGAACATAAAAAATGGGTCACAAATATGTTGGGTTATGACTTTGAAATCATCTACAAAAAAGGGAAGCAAAATGTTGTTTCAAATGCACTCTCAAGAGAGGATGAGGATGTGGAAGCATTGTTTTGTGCTATTTATATTATCCTACTAGATTGGATAAATGAAGCAAGGGATGAATGGAAGAAGGACGAAGAAGTTTGGCCACTCATTCAAAATTTGCAGAAGATCCTAGTTCAAACAATATTGCCAGAACTGGACGAGGAAGGAAAAATCATATTCGAACCTGGAGTAGTGACAGAAACAAGAACCCGACAGCTATAGAATCTATCAATTTCAGAGTATCTCATCAAGTGGAAGAACTTACCAGCTGAAGATTCCACATGGGTGGACAAGAATTTAATGCAGAAGCATCAAGAACTACTTAAGCATTGAGGACAACACTTTTTGAAGGAGAGGGGCATGTTAGCTCCCTATACTACTAGTGTAACCCCTTATTGTTATTAGTACAACCCCCTTATTATATTTTTGTGCCCATGTAGTCCCCATATTGTTATTATTGTGCCTCATAGAAGCACAATATTGTTATTATTGTGCCCTTACATTATTATTGTTATGTCGGCTCTGATTATATTATAACCCCTTAGACTCCTATATATAGAAAGGAGGTCTTGTCATTTGTAACATCCAAGAATTGTTCACTTGTGTAATGTAAAGGAGGTTGCCCCCTCGAAGAGGCTAAATTCTAGGAATTTATATTTATTTTCTATCTTTTTTTGAGTTGGTTTCATAACAGTTGCAAGAAACCAAGAAAAGGGAGGAACAATCAACTAGATTTTCCAGAGCATAGATGAATAAATCCATACTTACTGAAGTATTGGCTCTTGAGATAGTCACGTGGAGACTATATTATAGGTTTGCCACTGTGCATAAGGTATTTTTCCATCTACATGGTCATCAACAGCGTTGCACCAATATAGCGTGAACACTCACAAATATACATGCCAGAGTTGATCATGTACAAACATGGACAATGAGGTACAAGGGAGCCCCGCTTCACTTGCACAAAATGATGAAGCCACAGGTAGAGTTGGACAAAGCACGCATCCAGAGTCTGATCCGGAATTATGAGGAACTCTCTTCACTCATCACCAGTGTTGAGGCTTCATATACATGGTTGTACAAGACTTTGGATGTCAAGGTGAGAAAGTATGGCACCCCGTCGATTGGTACACTCATCGAGGCCAAATAGAAGAACCAAGATAGACTGGACCTCGATGCATACTTTGATGAATTGACGCTCATGGTGATCTGGATTTAAATAGGAACGAAACAAAATACATAGGTAACCATATACACAAAGATGCAGTGGAAATAATGCCTCATTTCATTAATAGAAAATACTGAAATATGCTTACAAACAGGAATGTAAATAAACCAGCTAGGGCGATGGTAGCTTATCTATGAGAAGAGATGTGGTGGCTACATGCCTCTGAACTGTTCTCAACTGTGTTACAATGAGGCTCGAAGGCCTATTTATTGTTGGGAAACAATGGAAAACCCTTCACATTCCAAAACCTAACCCTAGAAGATGAAACGCCAAATTGTGGGCCCCGTTTTTGGGTAAGTTGGTACGTCAACTTCCCGGGGTCGCGAATTGGTCGTATTATCTCCGTTTGACGCGCATGATAGCCCGTTGGAAAGATCTTTCCGAGGAATACGACAGAAAAGACGATTTTTTGACAAAAATATCACTGGCAGTAGATTTCCCAAAAACGTCGTTTAGGGCCTCAAAATGGCTCCGAAAGTTTAGGACCCGAAAAACTGCTAAAAATAGTAAACTGAGCTATAATTAAGGAAACTGAAAAACTAAAAGGGACAGTTGTGGGGGTCCAGATGGGATAGGTGGGTGGCCACCAACATCCACCTGGATCATTCCTCCTCCCTTAGGAAGCAATGGTCCCCATTGCGTTGAGTTCCTCCCTGAGATGAGGAAGCTTCTGCTGAGCTGGGTCTCTGGTGAGCTTTTCTGCAATCTCTGATGTGTCCATAAATGGTGGGAAGCATGGTTGACGATGGTCCACATTGAACACACGGTGCAAGTGAAGGAACGGAGGAATGTTGTGCTTCCAAGCATTGTTTCCAGTAGCCTTGGTACTAGTGTAAGAACCATGTCGGAGTGGTCTGAGTTTCTGATGGGTTCTGGTAAGGCGTTCTTTCTGCAGATGTAACCAAACTTTGTTGCCCACCTGAAACTTGTGTGGTACCCCTGTGGGTGAGGAGAAGTTGTTCCTGTGTTCTATCATGATCGTATCCCTTTGTTGCTGCTGCTGTGTGGAAGAATCCTTTGTGGGGGTCATGGATGTAGGAACGATCTTCCCCTTACTTTGGGAGAGAACCAGACAAAATTAATTTTCTAGTCTGGGAGATGAGCTTGCTTCCTTTCTTGGCAGTGATCAAAGAGGTGGCGGTAGGTGGGGCTAGCTCCGGTATCCTGTATAATGAATTATCCAGAGAAATAATGACACCGCGAGGCCTTGACTCATACATAGCATGTCGCCTCCACAGTATGGCTGGCCTAATAGTACATCGCAAACATCCAGAGGTGTAACATCACACAATACCTCGTCTGTGAAGGGCTTTATGCTCTAGGGAAGGCGGCATTGCTGGCGAACTTTGAGATCTCGTCCTTCATGAAGCCACCCGATACTCTACAGCTGTGGGTGTGGTGTAGTCGGTAGGCCCAACCGCTTCACGACCACTGCTGAAATAAGGTTCTTTTGGCTGTCACTATCAATAATGAATTGCAGTGGCGAACCCTTCACCCACATCTGTCAGTGGAAAAGACGCTCCCCCTCCTCTGGGTCTACGGGCTCATTCTTCTGGATATTGGCAGTGGAAACAGTGGCACTGGGATCCGCATCAATGATTTGCTTCCCTTTGCCATTCCCCTTGTCAGGTTTTGACTCAGGGTCGGAACATGCATCTGATTCGGAAGCCTTCAACTCGACCACCAGCGACTGCTTGGTCCGACACTCACTTGTGTTATGAGTGGGACTCTTGTGGAACTCACACCACTTTCTTATGTCCTTATTCGGCTTCGTGGTGGTGTTCTTTTC
The DNA here is from genome assembly GCA_031772625.1 of Pinus tabuliformis. NCBI lineage: Eukaryota > Viridiplantae > Streptophyta > Pinopsida > Pinales > Pinaceae > Pinus > Pinus tabuliformis. Next base: position 484,235,024 of record CM062819.1, read on the forward strand.
TTGCGGCTTCAACGGGTTCTCTTGGGCCACCCCGCCTTGGCTTTGTCCTTTGGGCTTCGGATTTGTAGATCCAAAGTCTCGCTTCTTCTGTTTCAACTTTTGCTCGATTTTGACAGCGTATCGTATGCTGTGCCGAGTGAGGAGATGTTCAAGAACTCCATCTCTTCTTGGATGTATCTGTGTAGGCAGCTGCGGTATTTGAGTACCAGATGTAGCTCAGAATCTTTGATACCCAATTGTGTGCGAAGGGTATGAAAAATGTTTGTGAACTCTGACACATCTTGGTCTCGTCCCTGCTACAGTGTGGTCCATTTGATGTATTTGTCCTCATAGCTTTTGATAGGGTAGTACTGCTCCTTGATGGCATCTTGGAAGTCATTCCAAGTGGGTGTGGCTGAAAATAGTGAGCCTGTACTTTCATCCTTCTGCTCGCAGTAGGTTTCCCACCAGTTCTTGACGTGGGGGGCTGCTTTGAGAAGAGCGAAAATAATCTTTTCCTGACTTGAAAATTCATGAACAGAAAAATACCCATCTAGCAGATTTAACCATTTATCTACGGCATCTGCATCTATTTGACCCTTGAAGATGGGGATTTCAAAATTAACTTGTACCTTAAAGGGTGTAGCATTTCGAGAGTAGCTGTTGGAAACCGATGCGTCGCCTCTGGGTAGCCACTGAAGGATCTGGGCAAAGCTGTCCATCATCGCGTTCCTTTATTGCTCGAGGGCTTCTTCGAGCAAGATTTTGATAGGATCTCCTGCCCCCTCATTTTTCTTCTCATCCGCCATGGGAGGTCGTCGAGATTTGCAAGGCTGGTCTTGCAGAGTTCGACCAGTTCAAGCCCTAACTCCTTATATCCTGACCTCGTTGGGGACAAGCAAAGAAAAAATAGAGAAAAAGCAGACCGCTCTAATACCACTGATCCGGATTTAAACAGGAACGCAACAAAATATAGAGATAACCATATACACAAAGATGCAGCGGAAATAATGCCTCATTTCATTAATAGAAAATACTGAAATATGCTTACAAATAGGAATGGAAATAAACCAGCTAGGGAGATGGTAGCTAATCTCTGAGAAGAGATGTAGTGGCTACATGCCTCTGAACTGTTCTCAACTGTGTTATAATGAGGCTCGAAGGCCTATTTATTGTTGGGAAACAATGGAAAACCCTTCACATTCCAAAACCTAACCCTAGAAGATGAAACGCCAAATTGTGGGCCTCGTTTTTGGGTAAGTTGGTACGTCAACATCCCGGGGTCGCGAATTGGTCGTATTATCTCCGTTTGACGCGCATGATAGCCCATTGGAAAGATCTTTCCAAGGACTACGACGGAAAAGATGATTTTTTTGACAGAAAAATAGCTGGCGGTAGATTTCCCAAAAAACGCCGTTTAGGGCCTCAAAACAGCTTTGGAAGTTTAGGACCCGAAAAAATGCTAAAAATAGTAAATTTTGCTATAATTAAGGAAACTGAAAAACTGAAAGGGACAGATGTGGGGGTCCAGATGGGATAGGTGGGTGGCCACCAACATCCACCTGGATCACATGGCCACTAGCGCATATTTGCAAGTTAGCACAGATAGCATGCACATTTACATCACTGGTCCAGCCTTGCTTAGGACTAAGATACACATATTATAGGACAAGTTGGATAGAGGTTCCAAATAAGTATACTCGAACACAATGGAGGCAAGAGTTCATTTCTAGAACGACATCATCAAAGATTACGTGGACACCATTGCACACTACTAAGCATGTCATTAGTTCATCGCTGAGGATCACAAAGAGGAGGTTGATGAGCTGGTCTTTCCACAATGGTCTGAGTCTTAGTGTTGTCTTGTCTGGTTGACTCAAGCCATTTCTTTTGCCACATGGGCATCTGTGTAAAATGTATCATTTTTGTAAAGCTGATGTAAACTAAAATTCCAAGTGCCATTAGTTGAATGCAAACAGTGATATGTAATGTAAAGAGTTATGTAATGAAGTTGAAGAGTCATGAGGGTAGTCTAAGTGTCACAAATGGGAATGTCAAAGATCAACCCACCTTTTGTTATAAATAGAACCTGATAACTCATAGAACAAGCATTTGGGAGCCGAGCTTTTGTTAGGCATTTCTTAGAGAGGGCTTAGAGGGTATTGTGATGAGCCTTGGCTTCTCCACAGTGTAGAGTGAGTATGTCTCTTTGGAGGAGCAAGCGGTGTTGACTGTAACATTCCACTATTGGGGCTAGTGTCTATCATGGTTGTATGTATGGATGGAGCTTACACTTTATATAATATAACAGAGCCAACATGTTTCATGCATATGTTGTTATTGTAGTTCGATTATTCTGGTTACTTTAGAAATGTATGTAGTTTTAACTTATGCATTGATGTATGGACTATTCCATATGTGATTGTATGAATCTCATTGAAACATGTTGTTGATTTAACTCATCACTTTGGATTGTCGACTATTCTACTTTCTAGTTTGTGATGTCATTCAACTCATGTGTTCCTTTCAGGTTGCGTACTATTACAGGCTTCTAAGGGGAACACTTCCTTTTACCTCTATGTGTTAGAACCTCCCCATGCATCTCTCTTGACTCATTGGAAGGTCACACACTTTCTTCCGACAAGGATATCTTGCTTACCTCTGCATGCTATCGCAGTCAAGGCATAGCTTTACTACCCATTTCTGGGACTCTTACTCCAAACGGTCCGAGGTCTAGTTGAGGTTTCTTATCTGGGAGATCCCCTTAACATGTTGGCAGGTCCAACACCATCAATAGAAGGATAAGGATAAAGGTAAGGGTAAATGTTAGCCGAAAATAGCAAGGCTTTAGAATGTAGAAGAGAAAGAAAATGTGGCACCACAAAAGAAGTTCAATTCAGCTAGATAGGGACATGGGTGACAAAAACAACATAGAGGTGATGGTATTGGCTGGTTGGAATGTTTGACATGTGGTAAGGAACACCCTAAGAGAGATTGTCCACATAATCAGGGTGGTATGCCTCAGATATATAGTTCACAGGAGGCGAAGACTATTAGGGATGTTGGTCAGAGCGTTCATCGTATCTATGCAACATTGGATAATAGATAAGCAGACCATTGGGCATCTATCATTGAGATGGACGGTAAGCTTTATGATCAAGTTTTTCTATTTTGATTGATCCTAGATATAATGATATTTATGTTAGTCCTGACTTGGTTGATAAGTGTGGTTTGAATAAAGAAGTGCATGCAGAATCTTGGTTAGTGCAGTTGGCTACACGTAAAAAGAAGCAAGTTCATCATTAGGTAAGAGCTTGTGCATTTGATTTGAATCGTATGCCTACCACATCACATTTGAATGTATTACCATTGGGATAATATAATATACTATTGGGTATGGAAAAGCTATAACTTCATAGGAACAAGTTGGATTGTTATGAAAAATCCATTGAGTGCTTGGATAACAATGGGAAACTAAGAGTCTTACAGGGAAAGAAGAAATCCACATTAGTTAGGATGGTGACAATTATGCAGGAAAATCACAGCTGCAGAAATGAGTGTGTGTGATTTTCAGTGCATATTTCTAGCGAAAAAGGTAAGGAAGTTGAGGATGTAGATGTTTTGAGTAGGTACCCAGTTCTACAACAGTTTCAATATATGTTTCCCGCAGATATTTCAGAGTTGCCACCTCATAGGAATGTAGACTTTTCTATTGAGTTAGTGCCAGGGGAAGCTCCAACATCAAAATCACCTTACAGGATGAGCACATATGAGATGGTAGAGTTCAAGTTGAAGTTAAAAGAGATTCTTGACAAGGGATACATTAGGCCAAGCATATCACCATGGGGTGCACTAGTATTGTTTGTAAAGAGGAAGGATGGTACTCTGAGATTATGCATTGACTGTAGGTAGTTGAACAAAGTGACCATCAGGGATAGGTATTTGTTGTCGAGGATTGATGACTTTTTTTATCAGCTAAGGGAGCAGTAGTGTTCTCTAAGATTGACTTGAGATCAAGATACCATCAAGTATGCATCAAGGAAGAGGACATTTACAGGAAAACTTTCCAGACTAGGTATGGGCATTATAAGTTTGCTGTAGCTCCATTTGGTTAGACTAATTCTCCAGCTAACTTTATGTTCTTGATGAATAGTGTGTTGTGTCCCTATTTAGAATTTTTTTATTGTGTTCATTTATGACATATTGTTATATTCTAAAAACGAGGAAGAGCATGTTGAGCATTTAGCAGTAATGTTAAGATTGTTGAGATAGCATCAATTGTATGCTAAGCTCAACAAGTGAAAATTATTTCAGACATAGGTGCATTTCTTGGGACATGTTTGCAAGTTCCATTGGTAGAGTTATCTTACAACAATTGGTATCAGGAATCTTCTAAGATGAGTCCATTTGAGGCATTGTATGGGTAGAGTTGCAATACCCCCATCAGTTGAAGTGATCCGATTAACAAGGTGTTTATTTGACTAAACATGTTGGTAGACATGGAATAATAAATGAAACTAATCAAGAGGAATTTGAAAGAAGCACAAGATAGGAAGAAGAGCTATGCAGATCAGTTCATGTTGTTCAAGGAGTTACAGGTTGGGGAACATGTGTACTTGTTGATCAAACCAAATAAGAGCACCCCGTAGATTGGATAATGTGCCAAGTTGGCACCATGGTTTTGTGGACCATTCAGGATTATTGGGAGGATTGGGCTGGTAGCTTATCGACTTAAACTACCTCAGACAATAAAATTCCATGATGTTTTCCATGTTTCATTTGTTAAGAAGTATGTTAAATATGTTGATCATGTGATTGACTAATCTGTATTGCAGGTCAAGTCAGATGGAGAATTCTAGCTGAAGCCTTAGTGTATATTGTAGAAAAAGGTGCTCATGCTCCGAAATCAAGCAATCGAGAAGATTAAAGTGAAGTGGAAGCACTTTGGGCCCGATGAAGTTACATGGGAGATGGCGGATCAGATGAGGGATATGTATCCTTCATTGTTTTCCGGTTGAGGCAAAGCAATTTTGGTATGATGTTTGGTATGTGTTTTGGCATATGTTCTGGTGTAATGTTTTGATATATCTACATATGTGTATGGATGTAAATGCCTCCATGAGATATGTTATAAGGCTCCAATAAGTGGTATGGGTGTTATGTCATTATAGTTTTCATGTTGTTATGTTGTCATGTTGGTTTTCTTTTTAGCAGGGTGATCATTGTAAATACTGCATCGAGCTATGTTATAAATCTCCATGAGTAGTATGTTTGCTTTTCAACAGTGTTGCTAAGGTATAGGTGTGGTTGAACACTGAGGATGGTGTCCCCCAAGGGAAAGGGTTCTGTAACAACCTTGGTCAAAATTCTATGTAATAAAAGTTAATAAAGGAAAAATAATAAACATGGTTGATGGGACACTTATTCCAACGTGAATGTTGGGAAAAACATCCCAGTGGGTGTTCATTTGGTTTATTATGGAAAAGGAAATTGGAAAAGTGAATGGCTAAGTATTTAGAAAGGCTAAATGGAATTTTTGGCACATTTATTTATGAAAATAATGGAAATTAGGAGAAAAGGAAGGTGAAATATCATAGGTTGCATGTGAAGAGGAAAATAATGGAAAATGAAGAAAATAGAGCCCTAATTGATAAAAATGCTTCTGAGGATCAGTTTGTAACATTTTGTTAGTTCATTTTTGGAGCTCTCTCATTATTCTCTCTCTCTCCCTCTCTCTCTTGGACACTTAGAGTTTTTTGGAGCACTTTGGAATTGGATCAAGAAAGGTAAATGAGGCAAGAGGAAGGAAGGAGCAAGGAAGGAGCAAGGAAGGAAGAGCAGGATCAATCAACTACAACAAGATTCTTTGCAGGTATTTATTTTCATGTGTGTTTTCATTTCTAGATTTGACATGCATGGTATTGCATGTGGTTCTTTACTATTATGGCATGGGTTTCACCAGGCGTGACAATGTTTTCCTCCTAGCCTTTCCATTTCCGGATAGCCATGGTGTGATGGGGTTCTTATGTTTTAGTTGAGTTGGATTATTGGATGGATTCGATGCTTTATGAAGTGCCCGCAGCATCTCTTCGCTAGGTTACCTAATTAGGTCAAGATCGAGACCAGCGGAGCCGCCTATTTCAGTTATAAAGCAAAAATCCGGATAACCAGTCTTGAACGATTATGAATACTTGGATGTAGATTCGGAAGGAAAGAGCCGGGGTTTCACCGGTCGGTCTCTCTGGTTGAGATTGAGGTATATTAATTCGTATTCCATACGATATTGTAAGGTATCCTTCTATTTACTTGCTTTCTCAGCTTTCTTTCCAGAAAATAGGTGACCAATACCCGCGGTCGTGATCAAGCTAGCAGAGAAATGCGTCAATGGCGTTCAGATGGCATGGGCACCGTTCCTGGCCAACCAGTTCTTGGCGGACTGCGTTGAAGCCCAGGAGAAACACCACTCGTACTGCTACTGCTAGCTTTGCTGCTGGTTCATATAGAATAGATGGGACAGTAAGGGATGCATGCACTGGTGGGGAAGCTGCTTGGTATAGACTTGGAAGAAGGGATGCCACTAGGCGAGATGCTGGCTCGTATGCTGGGACTGGAACTAGAAATGGAACCGGGTGAAGAGAAGCTACAGGGACTCTCGATCTCGAAATGGAGCTGGAAGGTATGCCAAATGATAGAAAAAATGGCCTACTAACCCTTGAACTGGACTGTGGGTTGCAGTAAAGCCGAATTTTGTGCTGCCTCGGTGGGCCTAGGAACCCTCGACTGTTGAATGGCAGGATATACAGTAAATCCTAGAGGTGGTTGCCCTTGATTAGGCCTGGGAATCCTTACCAGTGAATGATAAGATATACAGTAAAGCCTAGAGGGTGGTGTTTTGGTTTAAGGCCTAGTGATCCCTAGATCACACTGTGGATTGTGGTAAATCCTAAGAAACTAGGAGATGAGAAAATTCCTCTTGGTGTAGGTGGAGAAATCTGGTGGCATCCATGATTGTTTTAGCCTAGTGATCTGGTGGAGATCATGGTAAAGCCTATTATTACATGTTTATTTTGTTGGCCTAGTGATCTAGGATGGATTACAGTAAAACTTGGTTTTTATTGATGAGGGTGAGGTGGTTTAGCCTCGGGATTTCCTAGTAGGTTCTTTTGGTTTGAGTCCCACATTCATGCTTGGAATATGGCACGGGGGTGAATGGATGAAGAGAGAATTGACTTAGCCATTCTATGGTCGGGTGGAACATGGTAGTCCCATCCCAAGTTGGATTTTGCATTCATTAATAAAAGGTTCTCTCCTTGATATCTTATGTATAAATGTACTAGTTTATATGTGGAATATATGGCTGATGTATCCTTAATATTTTTGTTGTCATTATATTGGTTATAAGAATGTATTATGACAACAATGATTTATGGATTTCCTTGTGTTTTTATTTGTAAATGAATGAACAATGTATCTTTGACCTAATAGATGATAAATCAAGTAATCATATAAGGGAGCAATGCTTCTTAGTGATTCTTAGATAAGTATGAGACGCCTATGCTTAAATATGTTATTTACTCCTATAGATTAAATATTTGTGATATGTTTGAAGAAATTCCTATCATGGTTAGTAGGGGTCCACTCAGGGTCTTGTTCAAGTAGTTGTATTTGTATCATCATTCCCCTGTTATCTTTATATTTTAAAGGTGTCATTTAGTTTTAGGCAGTGACCTAGGTTATGGGGCTGATAAAGTGGCTCAAATCTTGGGGATGCTGGCACAACACTGAGCAGAAAAGTCCCTGGACATTGGCATACCATGCTGTGGGAGCTTCTAGAGCCTTCTGGATGCATGCATGCTCATATCATGGGAGCATCCTCGGATTAATTGGTCTAAAAACTCAGTGGGACCCAGGGGCTGGTTACATCAAAGGTTGGGATGGTTCCAGGGAGTCCTTTTGCTGATGTGGAAGGTCTGTATGGTGTGTTTACATCGTTTCCACTTTCTTAAGGTGACTTAGGAGGTCAAATCATATCATAGTAGCCTCTCATCACATGTTTACCCAGGTTGAACGGTTACTTGGGTAGATGTGGGAAGAGGGTGTTATAGAGACTCCACCCTATAGGCTTTACTATATATCTCGCCATTCACTAGAAATGATTACTAGGCCTAATAAAGGGAAAACACTTGTAGGATTTACCTAATATCCCACCATTCACCAGTTGAGGGTTCCTAGGCCCACCGAGGCAACACAAAATCCGGCTTTACTGCAACCATAGTTTGGTTCAGGGGTTACTAGCCCATGTGTTCTATTATTCAGAGATCCACCTCACTCAAATTTGAATCCATCAGAAAATTCAGCTCAAGCAAAACATGAGAACCCCGTTATGCCATGGCTATCCGAAAATGGAAAGGTTAGGCTGAAAAAACTGTCACACTTGGAAAAACCCATGCTGTGACAGCAAAGAATTAGATTCAATACCATGCATGCCAAATATAGCAAGGAAATCACACATGCAAATTGATACCTACAAAGAATCCTCTTGTAGCTGCTTGATCCTGCTCTTCCTTGCTCCTTCCTTTTGATATTAAAGCCCAAGGCTTTTGATATAAGGGTATGAGGCCTAAAGTATCTATGTAGAAAGATGCTATTGTTGCATGACATTTAATGCTAGAGAGGGCATACTATTTGAGTGTGTTTACCAATATTTGATAAAGAACATAGAGAAGCCATAGATCAAAAGAAGGCGATGTATCTATGTTTCTCGGATCTTATATCTAATGTAATTTTCGATAAGGTTCATTAATAAGATCCAAATCAAGGTTGATTATTTGCAGACTTGTAATCAATACCTTTTTTAGCTCACATGGAAGAGGATCCATGTATAGTAAGCCAGCCACCCACTATATAAGAGAAACTGTTGGAGGAGATGCCCACATGCAAGAGTACTACTACCCTAGGGAGTGGATCTCATTATTTGTGAGAGTACTTTGCTTTTGAGTGTGATCACACCTACTGTAACCATGAAACACCATCTAATTTGTGGAAGGTGGATTCAAATAGGAAAGAGGGAAGTCACAACTATTATTGTAACTCATGTCAATAAGATTGATGGATTTAGAGAATTTTATGTCACTATTAAGTTGTGCATAATTTGGTGTGCATTACCTAGAGGGATCCATGCTACTCCAAAACCAATACAAACTTACATATTAATAGAATTGACCATAATGAGTTCATGGATACAAATAAGGAGACTAGAAAGCCTATTGATTTAGATGTTGAAAGTGAGCCTTTATGAAACTCATTCAAACTTGTAACTAGAAAGGATATTGTCATGTTTGAAGGTATGGAGAAGGTGGAGCCGAGATATTCATGATGTGATAACAGGGGTTTGGGTTTCAAAGTAGGTTTACTATTTGATAATAATATTTTAATTATTATTGAGTGAAGTGGCCCCATACGTTCTTTGGGTGGAATTTATAATCCAAATACGAAATATGATGGGAAATAATATGGCAATGCTAATGAGTAATTATTAAAACCTTTATAGATTTAAAGTTTTTTCTTTGCCTATTATTTATGGGGGTTTGTTTTGAAGGACTTGTGTGGAGTTTGGGTTTGTTTTGAAGGATTTATATATAGTTAAACTTGGTAACTTAGCATTTTTATAGAATATATATGTTGGATAATCACACTATCCTTTATCCCATATTGAATCAAGGATTGGTTGAAGGTAATTTCATCAGTGAAAAAGATGGTTGTTAATTAATCCAATTTGAAGTTGTAATAATGGAAAATCCATTGGGAAATTGATATTTAACTGGATCAACCAAACTAGATGGGGAAAATTATGAAAATTCAAAGATTAACATGTAGACATTGATGAAAGGTTATAATGTTTGGCTAATTTCTTCTAGAGTTTAAGCCAAACTAGAACCCCCAATAGCCTTATTTCAATATTTATAACAAAGAGAGAGAGACCAAAGTGAAGGTGCTCTTGAGAATGTCTATGAAGGAAAACATGATTTTGCATATAAGGGACTAACAATACATCCAAAGAGACTTGGGAGGCACTCAAAATTATATATGAGACTACAAATAGTAATTGGGTATTACTTTTAGAAAAGAGAAAGCCTCTTAATTAAAATGAAGGTAAATGGAATCATCAATAATTTTATTTATATAATCAAAGAGCTTAAAGTTAATCTTGGTGATATTTCTAAAAAGATTTCAAGAAATGATCTGGTCACAATTACATTGAACCAAATGTTAGATGAATATCAAATGTTTATCATTGGTGTTTTAGCTAGAGAAATAACCCCTACATTTGATGAATTAGCAAGTATTATTTTGCAAGAGGTGTTAAAAATAACAACAAGAAATTCCATTTTAATTTGTCCTTGAATTAACTTATGAATTAAAATCGAATTCTATTCCCATAACAATTTGTAAATAGTTAATTAATTTTACTTGACTTAATTTACTTAGGAATTTTGAGTTGGAAGCCTATCCGGAGTCATGTAAGTGTGATCCCTAAATTTTAGGGGCCCAGGTTGAGTTATTTGGAGTTGTAATTAGATAACTCAGTCTAACTGTGTTATAGGGAGTCAAACTAGTTCTAACTATTGAAGGAACTAGTAGAGGTCTAGTAGAGGATTAGTGCACTTGTGCATCAACCAGTAACATACCACTTAACTTAAGATTCACTCACAAATAATTCAAGCTTGTCAGTTCATAGGATAACCCATTTGAGACTAGAGTGTAGAGACAATGTACTATTAGTTGTATGATTTTCTGAGTTGTATATATCATGCATGTAATTTGTTGAGGACCTCAGTTTGGATTGCACAGTTATGGAGGAATGATTTCCCAATTAAATATGGGCTAATCCTCCTAGTAACTGTGCAAGGAAATAGGGGCTTGGCAGGCAGAATAATTGGCTAAGTTTTGGATGGAGCAGGCTTGTGAGACACATATTTGATTATACTTATGCAAGGATAGGTCTAGTGTGAACAAACATTGTATTTTCTTCTTAGATTTTTTATTAATGCAATATTGATAGTCGAGGTTTTGAGCAGTTTCTTTCCCAGAGAAATATTGTGTTATGTGCGATTGATATTCTTCCTCTTTCTGATTATGGCTTTCATCGATAATTATTGGTTTTTGCTGTTGAAAGTAGAGTAGATTCTTGTCTTGAGTTTTAGAAAATTACATGATATGTTGAATCCACATAAAAATCTACATTGTATCGGAGCAGAAGAAAATATAGGAGAGGAGATTTCGATTTTGGTTATGCAGGTGAAATTAAAATTTGTAGTTCATACTTCAGAGTTGGAAAATGGATTTCTATAGTTTGAGACTTGAGTATGCCTTGGAAGGCAGCTCGAAATACATAGCCTGGAAGGACATGATGGAAGTAGTGTTGGAAGATAATGGCCTCAAGGAATTCAATGATCTAGTCGAATGGAAAAAGTTTGTGGAAAAGGTGAGGCTGATTATGCTCGAGGAGGTTTGAGACCACATTGTCTCAAGTCTCCATGGCAAGGAAATTTCATATGCTAGGAATTGACAGACCTGTTTCAGAATAGGAGTGGCCATAGGAAGTTGGCACTGAGGAAAAAAACTTAGAAAGATCAAGATGGAGAAGGAAAAATCAATTCCATAATACTTTAACAAGTTCACTTATTGTCGTGATGAGCTTGGAAGTGTTGGGATTACTATTGTCGAGGAAGATATGGTGAACCTAGATCTTCCAAGACTCCCCAAGAGTTGGAATAGTTATCAGGACTCTGTCAATGGGAGGGAGAAGCTACCATATTGGGAACCTCTTTGGTCGGATTTGGTATAGGAAAAGATTCAAAGAAGTACCAGGGACGAATCCTCATCAAACACCAATGATGAGGAAAATTGTGCCTTAATAGTTAAGGTAAATAAAGGGAAGGGGAAGACATCCCATTCCAAATTGGTTTCTTGTCATGGAGGCAAGAAGAAGGACACGTCGAAAGTCAAGTGCTTTCATTTTCATGACCTAGGAAATTTTGCTACAAATTTTCCACTCAATAAGTCCGAGAAGAAGTCCTCAGGAGGAGCGGTAGGTGAGGCTCTTGCCTCACAATTCAAATTGGACTTTACCCTCATCACATGCATGATGTCATCGATGATGGGTAGTGTATGGTACCTAGACAGTGGAGCTTCTTTCCACATGACTTGTAACAAGGATCTCTTTAGTGACTTGGAGGAGAAGGATTTGCAAATTCATATCGAGATGGGTGATGACATGAGGTATAGTGCTACTGGGTTAGGTACTGTTACCTTTCAGAGGGATTTGGGTGCTCCCCTCACCTTGCGAGATGTTATGTATGTTCCGATTTTGAAGAACAACTTGGTATATGTTGCCATTTTGGAGGATAAAGGATATGATGTGATATTTAGTAAGGGAAAGGTGTTCCTTCGTCATAGGTCCACGAGCAGGCAAAGAGGATAGGGATTGAGGTGAAGAAGCTCTACGAGTTGGAGGTATAAGATTTTACTGCCTTGAGCACGAAGGCAAAGAAGGTGTAGAGCTGAGACATCAGTGAGTTGTGGCACATATAAATGGGTCACTTGCATCATGGCACTTTGAAAATCATGTAGCAAATTTCTACTAGTTTTCCCAAAGGTACACTAGAGAAAGTTGACACATGGAAAGGGTGTATTTTGGAAAAATTCACCAAAGCTTCCTTTCATGAAAAAGACAATCAAGCACAGGCAATCCTTGATTAATCTCACTCAGATGTGTGTGGACCATTCTCAATAGCATCCATGATCAAGCATAGGTATTATCTTATATTTCTTGACAATTTTTCTCGTAAATGCTGGATCTTTTTAATGTAGAAGAAAGGTCAAACTTTTGCAAAATTTTGTGACTTTAAAGCATTGGTCGAAAAATATTCTGGAAGGAAGGTTAAATCTCTCAGGAGTGATAACAATGGAGAGTATGTGTCAAATGAGTTTAAAAACTTCTATATGACAGAAGGGATTAAATGGGAGTTGACATCACCCCATAACCCACAACAGAATGAGGTGGATGAAAGGAAGAATAAAATAATTTTAGGGGAACCAAGGGCGATATTGCATGATCAGGGCCTACCACTACACTTGTGGTCCAAGGCATGCAACACAACTATTTATTTGCAGAACATAAGCCCTCATCATATTCTTGGAATGAGTACACTAGAGGAGGATTTCTCAGGGAAGAGACATGATGTGGGTCACTTCAGGAATTTTGGGTCATCGGTATATTTCCATGTGACCAAAGATGCATAGAAGAATCTTGAGCCGCTAGAAGAGTTGGGGATATTTGTGGGGTACACTGATACACCTCACAACTATCATGTGTATCTACTGACCAATAGGATGAAAATGCTCGTAGGGATGTCAAATTCTATGAAGAGAAGGCCATGCGAAGTTCTCTTGAGAGGGATCTTCAACTACATGTGGTTGAGGAGCTTCTAGCTCCTAAGGAGGAGCCTTAGATTGATGAGGAGTAGCCACATGCAGAGGATCCGGGAGTGGAGACATCCACTCAGGCAAAGTCTTCCAGAGATGGGAGAAAGCACACCAGAGAGGCTGATAGGTTATTGAAGGATGTGAGAGAGAATGTGGGAGCACCCACATCATAGGGCATGCATAGGAGGTCACCTGAGAGGTACACTGGATACAGGGCTCTTATGAGTGGATTTGTTGAGACAAAGCCATATTCATTTGAGGAGGTAGTGAAGCAACCAGTTTGGGTTGATTCCATGGTGGAGGAATATGATTCCATTGTTCGTAATAGTGTTTTGGATGTGGTCCCAAGATGCATAGACAAGTCATTGATGAGTTGTCGATGGCTTTACATAGTAAAACAAGAAATGGATGGTAGTGTGGAGAAGCATAAGGCCAGGTTTGTAGCCTGAGGCTTTTCTCAGGTAGAGGGGATTGACTATGATGAGAGCTTTGATCCTCTTGCAAGGTACTCATCAATAAAATCCATTTTGGCACTATCAACATAGATGGGTTGGAAGATACATCATATGGATGTAGACGCAATCTTCCTTAATGGAAAGATTAAGGAAGAGGTTATTAAGCAATCTGAAGCTTTTGAGACCTTTGACTGTGAGTCGCATGTGTGCCAACTCAAGCGAGCGTTGTATGGGTTGAATCAAGCACCTCGTGTTTGGTACACCAAGATCAATAACTACTTCTGAACTTCATCGGGTTGGGGTTCATGAAAAGTGAAGCATATGCAAACATGTACCATATTGTGGTGGTGTTATCACTCAGGTTGTCCTTAAGCTCCGGAAAAGGATACGGCCAAGGTAACCACAGACCAACTTTGGACTGCAGGTTCTAGCCAACCTGCAATTAGAGAGGGCTCTCTCTTTTAGATTTAGCTTTGTTTGAAAAGGATTTTAGGCTAGGTCTTGAGTTCAGAGGGTTTTGTTTTGTTTTTTGTGGGAAAATTGATGTTTTCAGACAGAGAGGCAAGGCATAGTCTGGAAGTTTAAAACCATTGGGTGTGGAGTCGATAAGGAGAACTGCTAGTGCATTTCTTCGGTCACAAGAGAGGGAAAGTGGAGCAAGATAGCTGCGCATGAAACAATGTTTCAGGTTTAAATGATGGAAAGAATGCTATGTAATGAGAGGCAGTTAAGAATCTCTCAATCAGCTTAACAGATGGAGGTAACAGAGCTCTACCTAGGGGCAGTGAAGAATCCCTAGATAATTGGCCAACACAAGTGAATCGGGGTAAACATGAGCCAGGAGGAATTCATATTCATAACCAATTCAATCAGAGGAAAACATAAAGAAATAGCAGAAATTGAGCATAGAGTGTATTTAAACAAATTCTAAGCTATTCTTTCTTTCTGCTATTTAGATAGTGATAAACAATAAACAGAGGTAAGATGCACTTATTGCTTCAGGCTGCAGCACAAGAATTTCATCTTCATATCTCCAAAAACATTCATTTACAACAGTCAGTTTGCTCTCCAAGCTTTCAGCAATCTTTGATTATAGAAAAACGCAGGTATACAATGCGAGTCTCTAGTGAAAATTCTCAATCAACCAACCCTTGAAACAATGTAGAGGGCGGTATATATAGGGAAAAACTCTCTACAACTGCTTTTATTACAACTTGACCTAAACAGGTCTGAAAGAAAGATGATTAATTAACCTAATCCTATCCAGAAATAAATGAAAAAATATCTCGGGCTGCGCTCAGGGCTGCCATATCAAAACTGAGTAAATGATGTAGTCCTTGGCGGCTTGGTGCAGTGTTTTCTGCAATAAACGTGTATGGGTTTCTGCTTTTTCGCTGTCTGTCTGCATTTAAAACTTTAACTATGATTTGAGGGCAAGGATGGGCTTACGCCTCTTGATTTGACTTTCTGGGGGGCTCATCAATGTTCAGGTGCTTCGAGCCCCTAAAAAAATCTTCGGCTGATACTCTTTGGGTCTTCATCTTCCTCTGATACTCTTTGGCAATAAACCGATGCTATTTTGACGTGCTGTGGACTAATCACAAATTAATGGCCGCTGTTCGGCCTCTGTTTCCTTCAAAACTGTTTTCTGTTCCTCTCGGCAAGCTTCGCAAAGAAAAATGGTTCATTCAGCGCCTTTCGGGCTTCCTGAGGGCTGCAGAATGAAAATATTCCCTGAAGATTCCCCATTCTAGCCCAAAAAAGGCGCAAATCGCTCATCAAAAACTGCCTCAGAAACTGATTCCGGGGCTCCGAAGTGCGATTTTTGCTCCTTCGCACCAAAAAAGTGCTGATGACGTGAGCATGATGTCAGCGATGGGACCTTGTACGGCGGGTGACGTCAACGATGACGTCAACATGATGACATGAGGGGATGATGTCAGCGGGTGATGTCATCATGTACGGACGGTGACGTGGCATGTACAGTGGCAGGAGGGCACGTGGCAGGTGACTGGGCAGGGGGGTGACCCAGGTCGGTGACGTGGGGCTTACGTCATAGGGGAGGGCGGTAAGCGGTTTTGGGCGCACCGTCTTAGTGCCTGGGCGGTTTTTCGGGGAGGGGCTCTGCCACACCCCAAAGCTTGACGCGTGGCGGGAGTACGGCGGTAATACCGCCCATCTCCCGGACGCTAAGCTTCGGGCGGTTCGGGGATGGGAGGACCATCAGCCATAGATCTGCGGGGCAGATGATCCAACGGCTGGCGGCGATGGTAAGTCGGCGGGGGTATACGGGCAGGGAATATGCGCGAGATATTCCAAATTTAATGCGGCGCGGCGGTAGGGTTTTAAAACTTAGGTTTAGTGGGTTTTATGGGTTTAAAATGAGGGCAGTTAAAGTATTTACAGTTGGGGCTTAGGGATAAGGGGTAAAGCGTGGTTTTTTGCACGCGGGTTTAAAGGTTTATGCGCAAAACTTTGGTTTAGGGGCGGAAAGAGGGTTTTTTGAAGGTTTAAGGCTAGGGGAGAGGTTATTAATCTGGCCAAGTGTCAGATTAATCCCTGCTTAGACATGGATGGGCTAAAAGCAGCCCCAGATGGACTGTTCTTTCCCTGACTTAGAAAGCATATGGCTATATTGCCAGGGGGGGGATATTTACATAGGGGAATTTTATATTCAAAGTTTTAGTAGGGGAAAGGGGAAAACTGATAGGGAGTTATATAATACTATTAGTAGTTAATATGAAGGTGATCAGCAAGCGCTAAGGTCAGGGACCTTAGGCTATTTTGGGGAAAAGACCTTGAGAGAAATAAAATCCTTGAGTGAAGCAAATCTTCACCAAGGCAACTGATATGGATGATGATGAAACTAAGAGGAATCAAGCAGATCTTGACCTCTTTGGGAAATTAGTAAGTGACTTGGGGAATTAGAAGAAGGGGGAGTTAATGATGTCCACCTTTGAGCTCTTGTAAATGCAAAACTGCCTGCACTGTGATCTGTAAAGATAAAGCACATTGTAACACAAAATTGATCATAAATTATTATTCTGCAACCACACAGCTACCTACCCAGCCTACTCTCCTAACATTTTTTCTTCTTTTGAATTGGGTGCACTTAGACTTGCAACCTAGTTTTACAATTTTTTCTTTTGAATTTTTCCTATCTAAATCTACACTTATCTCTGCCAGGGCCCAGATTAAACAGTTGGTTCGGTTTGATTCTCTACCTATCTACAGATCTACCAAGATTAAACTGTTTGGACAGATATCATTCTCTAAATTCTAAAACAGGAAATTGAAACCTAGGGAGACCAAGATTAAACTGTTTGGACCTCCCTTAAATGAAAACTCTTCAAAAACTGGAACTACCCATCAAAAATGGAATACAACGGTGCATTTGGACTAAGCATACTTCATGGCACCTCGTGGAAATATGGAACACTGCAGCTTGCAAAGTATGACATATTTGGCATGTAAAAATGTCAATCATGAAAGATGATACCCTGTTGCAACAGGAGGCTAACAGTGGCTCCACTTGGGGATGGCTTTTCCTTGTGAAAAGCCAAGAACACCAGGTCAGACTGCCTTGATCTTTTGTGGTTGTTGTAGACTGGAAACCTTTGTTCTGGCTGCTAAAAGATATAAATTTTGAACTATGAACAACCTCCTCCTCAACTGAATTACTGTGAACTGTACAACATCGCCTGCTTTCTTCTGCGTGCTTGATAATTATGTACAATGCTGCTGGAACATGCCTTCGATTGCGGATAGTTCTTTTCTACCATGAATTGCTTGTGATGTGACAGTTTTCCTTTTACTGTTTTGCTAAAATTGGTGCAAAGACAAAGTTTTCAGAACTGGGGCACCTGCATCAGCTACATGTTCACAGAATTTACTGTTGTTCTTTGAACAATCGGCCTGCTTATAAAAAAGAAAACAAAGTGCTGATATATACAAATAAGACTGTACAAAGATATATACAAAACTGCATTGCGTCCCTTTAAAAGGGTTCATGGTAATGCTTCAACATACGGCCATTGACAGGGCCTTCTTCAGCAGAAAAATCCTCTACAGATCTGAGAAAATAAGTGTTATTTCCCTGAACAACAGAAATAACCAATGGACCTCTCCATAGAAAATCAAAATTGGCATGTTTGCCCTTGTCTTCTCTTCTTGAGTCCCATCTTAGAACTTTGTCACCAACATTGAAATCCTAAGCCTTAGCTCACTTATCAAACATCCTTTTGAGCTTTTCTTGCACAATTTGAGCTCTGTCATAAACTTGTTCTCTGGTTTGCTGCAGATGGATGGTCTGATTGATTCTTCTTTGAATGTCATTCGGTTCAGCCTGAATCTCTTGTAACAGCTTGATAGTAGGGATGCCCAGGGATGAAGGAAATCTGGCCTCCATGCCATATACTAGCTCATAAGGGCTCATCCCAATTGATCTTTTGCTCGAAAGTCTGTCTGCCCATAGGGCATTTACCAGCTTTTTGTGCCAGTTCCTCTTGTTTTCTTCCAGCACTTTCTTTATGATGTTGATGAGGCTTTTGTTAGATGATTCGGCCAAGCCATTACCTTGAGGGTAATAGGCTGTGGAGTGGTCCAAGGTAATATGAAATTTGTGGCAAAAATTGATCATCTTTTTGGACTTAAAGGCAGCAGCATTGTCAGTGATTATTTTCTCAGGGCAGCCAAATCTAGAAAGGATATTGCACTCAAGGAATTGGATAATGATGGTGTCATTGGCTTGTCCACAGGGAATGGCTTCAACCCACTTAGTGAAATAGTCGGTGGCTGTTAGGATCCACTTGTGCTGGCCTGAGGAAGAGGGATGGATTTCTCCAATGAAGTCAAGACCCCATTGTTGGAAAGGTTGTTCGGTTGAGATGGGCTTAAGGGGCAGGGGCAACAACTTTCTCTTGACCTCAAAAATTTGGCATTTGTGACATGACATGGCAAACTTCTTTACATCTACAAAAAGAGAGGGCCAATAGAAACCAACCCTTAGAATTTTATCAGCAGTGGACTTCCAATATAGATGTCCTCCACAGTCACCTGCATGGAATTCTTTCATGACATTGTTAGTTTCATTCATGGTTAAACAATTAAGCAATATACCTCCATGATTTCTCCAAAATAATGCACCATCTATAACACAAAACTTTAAAGCCTTCATTTTCAAAAATCTTTTCTTGGTTCTGGACAATCCTGGGGGAGCACACAGGTTTAACAATACAAAGCATATATCAGCATACCATGGGGATTGTAAAAATATTTCACTGATCTGTGGAGTCGCCAGCTCCGGTTCATTGTCCAGCTGGTTAATTTCTAAGGCTTGAAAATTTGTTTCGGACATCAGTTTAGCTAAACCTTGTCCCTTTATCAGCTTGGTTGGTTTTATTTCTATGTCATATTCAAGGATGTTTGCAATCCACTTGCCTCTTTTGCCTTCTAATCCCTCTTGAGTCAATATGTCCTTTACAGCAGCATGTGGGACACAGGCAATCACGTGTGAATATAAAATGTGCACTCTGAAATCCTTGATGGCCTTAACAAGTGCGTAGGCCTGCTTTTCCATTATTGAGTACTTCAAAGGGGCGTCTCTTAGAGCTCGTCTGAAAAAAGCTATTGGCTTTTCAGCTCCCTGTTCATCCTTTTGCAAAAGGACAACAACTATAGTGTGATCAGATGCAAACGAAAATATGATAAAATCTTTGTCAAATTGTGGGCTAGTTAGGACAGGGGTTTGTGTTAAGGCTGATTTGATACTCTCAAATGCTTGCTTGGTTTCAAGAGACCATTTTACCTTGGCATCCTTCTTTAACATGTTGTTTAACAATCTTATCAGCTCAGCTAGATTTGGAATAAATCTTCTCAAGAAGTTGATTTTTCCGAGGAATGCTTGTAGCTCTTTAATGTTTCTTGGAAATGGGATTTGGAGGATGGCTTGTATTCTTTCGGGATCAATTCTGGTCCCATCCTTTGATATGATGTGGACAAGTAATTTTCCTTCTTCGAGGCCAAACAGAGACTTCTTGGGGTTCAAGGAAATGCCATATTTCCTACATGTCATGAAAATTTGCCTGATATGCTTGAGGTGTTCTTCATTAGATTTGGAAAATGGGGTCAAGTCATCAAGGTAGACAACTAGAAAGTCATGTATTTCTTTGGCAAAAGCAATATCCATTGCTCGTTGAAAGGTTGCACCAGCGTTTTTAAGACCGAATGGCATCTTTACATACTTAAATGTTCCCCACGGTGTAGTAAAGGCTGTTTTGTCTTGGTCGTCCGGGTGAACAAGTATTTGGTTGAAACCTGAAAAACCATCTAGCAAGGAGATTCTAGATGATCCCACTACTCTTTGCAAGATGTGGTCCATTTTAGGCAAAGGGTAATGGTCTTTTAGGGAGACTTGATTTAAATTTCTGAGATCTACACAAAGTCTGATTTCGCCTGTCTTTTTTCTCGTAGGAACAAGATTGGACACCCATTCAGAAAATCGGATGGGTGCTATTATGCCTGCTTCGAACATCCTCTTTACTTCCTTCTCAATCCTGGGAAGGAGCATAGGGTTAATTCTTCTAAGTTTCTGCTTGAAGGGTTTCTGGTTTGGTTTTAAAGGAATGGTGTGTTGGATCACCGAGGTGTCATAGGATTTCAAATCCTCATAGCTCCAAGAAAATACATCTTGGAACTCTTTGAATAAGTCAATGTACTTGGGCTTTTGATCAGGTGGTAAATTTTTGGACAGTTTGATCATTTTTGGCTTTTCTGCTATCCTAATGCTATGTTCCTCTATCTCAGTGTTTATGGGCTGCAATTTTGGTTTTCTTGGCACGTCATTATCATCAAACATATCTTCTAATGAGGTAAGGCCAGGAGGCAGAAAGTTATCCTTTAAGTCAATGATGTCTGCGTCTGTTTTGGCTATATCCTCCAAGTGTATTTGTTTCAGCTGTTCTATGTTTTCTTTGTCAAAAATAGTTGGTTTCAGAATTTGTCTGGCTATTGCAGCGGTTACAGTTTTCTGATTTCCATTTGTTTGTTGTTGGGAGTCATTCATGGCATCCATGTCGATGTTAATATTCGAAAACTCATGCTCAAGGGTGAGGAAGTTATTAATCTGGGCATCATTTTCGAATACTTGCCAATCTTTAACGTTATTTGGGACAGCCGGCCTATGTTTTATTTCAACTGTAAATTGATGGTTTGGGTCAAAAGGAAGCTTGCATGTACTAGCAAAGGTGGCTAGGCTGTGTGCCTGAATGTTGTGATTTCTGAAAATCTTGTCAAGCTTGAATTCAGTGAATGTCTAGAGTATATTAGTAGCAGCGGTCCTATATGCTCTCATTCTGTTGTCATTGGTTACAAAATTGCCTTTCATCTGTTGTATTATTAAATCAGAGTCTCCTAAAATAGACACTTTTGCAGCTCCTAGAGCTTTGAGGAATTTAAGGCCTAAAAGCAGAGCCTCATACTCTGCCATGTTATTTGTGCATTTGAAGTTCAGTCTGTAAGCATGGCCTTCTGCATGGTTGTTATATGTGTTGTGAATCCATACACCTACCCCTGCTCCTAACTAGTTGACAGAGCCATCAAATTCTAAATACGATGTGATTTCCTGCTTGTGGTTGACGCCTAAAGTGTCAGTCAGCTTAGGATTGGGCAGATTCAAAACTTCTGTTTGGGGAACTTCTTTTGATAGGCTGGTTGCATCAACTGCTGTGACAGTTTCGTGGGTATGTGCAACCGACTCTTCGTTGATTTGTGCGCGTTGCTCTAGAGCGAAGGGCTCATTATCAATTGAAACATTTGTATCATCATTAAACAAAATAAAGGAATCCATATCAGAGTGGATTGAGTAAATGAGAAAATTTTCAGGCTTGCTCTCACTACTTACCACATATTTCATGAGCGTTTCTCTATACAGTCTCTTTGGTTGCCCAAAGACTGAAATGGTGGCATAGGAAAGGTCTAATTGAAGGGATCCTTGGAGCTTTGCTCCCCATGATCTTGACAGGAGCATACCGTACTTTGGTGGAATGTCAGCAACCACTACATCCATGAGGATGGTCTTGTTGGGATATTGGACTAAGGAGACACACAAGTCTTTGATGAGGCCTAAACATTTCACTTGACTTGAGTCAAATGAGTATAAATCTTTGTAAGGTCTTGTAACATCAAGATTCAGTTTTTCCATAACTGCTTTGGGCATAAGATTGTGCGATGCCCCTGAGTCAAACATAGCGTTGTGCAAAACTTTGTCATGTATATGCAAACTGACATAAAAGGGTGGGACCGGTCCATGTGTTGATTTTTTGTTAACTTCTGGGCCAAATAGCAGCTCTGGGGTGTCGTCTAAAACATTTACATCATCCTTAACCTCTGGCATTTGAAGTGATCTTTGAATTTGCTGCCTATATACATCGTGTTTGGCAAGTTCTGAGAGGGGAATGGATATTTTTAACTTAGCTATTTCTGTCTCTAAGTTAAATGGCTTTTCCAGTGGAGTCTTGGTGTTGATAATGGCAGTTTTTTCTGTTTCATTTGAATTGTCTGCGTTTTGCTCTTGTTTATCAGCGTTATGGGAAGTTTTTGCTTGCGGTTTTTCAACTTCAGGAAAGTTTTTTGGAACCCTGTTCGAGCTTTCTTTCGAGGAAGAAGGTGGCAAGGGCTGATCTATGGAAGGCTGTATTTCTGTTATGTCTTCTACAGTCACTTGATGCGGGTTTGGAACAGGTATATTAGCTGGTTCTGTTACGACAGCCTTGCCTTTAGTCTTGCTGGGTTGTTTGCCTTCCTTTGTTTTACTAGGTTCGGAAATGTCAATGGTCCTAGTTCTCAGCTTATATTGTTTGTGTACTTCATACACAGTGGTATCATAACCTTGTTTAAAATCAAAAGACTCGCCAGACCTAGTCTGAAATTGATTGTAATCGGGTTCATTTTGGTCTTCTTGGGACAGGACAGTTTGGTGCTCACGCTTTAGATCCATTAAGTTCATGTGAGTGTCCTCTATGGGTTCACTAGAAGTAGATCCTTCAACATAATTATCTTGGAAAGGGGGTCTTATATCATGGTCTTGGTTAGGCCTACCAGCATTTGTGTTCTGCGTTTTCCTAAAATTTGGTTTCCTTATGGTATTGGATTGTTTTCCTTCCCATGATACTTTTCTCTCCACATTTTATACTCTTTCTCCCAGCCTTTGCAGGCCACTGATGATAGCATCAAGCTTTTGATCAAAAGCTGAGGGTTCTTCCTTAAAGGTGGTTCTTCTTTCCATTCTAGCTCTGTTTCTTTTGGCAATTAGATTGGCTTCTACGCTAACAACAACATTTTGCATGTCCGCAAGGGTTTGAGGAGCTCTTTCTTTTAACTGGTATGCCATATCAGGGTCAAAACCATCAGGAAATTTGTACAAGGCCAGATCAGGGGGAGGCCTTAGGTTCTGTGGTATTGCGTTATACACATTATTGAATCTTGCACAGTACTCCAAAACAGTCTCTTGAGGACCTCGTTTGATCGTATCATATTCAGCTAGTATGTGCAAGGGGTCTTTCTTTTTCTCCCATCTGTTGGTAAAGGATTGGTAAAGCTCATCTGGGGTAGTTATGGAATTTGCAGCAAGTGATCTGAACCAAGTTCTTACATCACCTGTTAAACTCTGAAAAAAAATTCTCATTCTTGCACTATCATCATCTATCTCGTAGTTTTCAAAATAGTCTTGCATCTTTTTGGTGTGCTGAAGGGCTGGGAAAGGACCGGTGCTGTCAAAATATGTGATTTTAGATTGGTATTATTGAGGTAAAGCCCCAGCATTAGCAGGTAATTGCAGGGGTGCATATCTATTAGCCATATTGGCCGGTATAAGTGGAACAACGGGGATAAGTGGAACAACAGGGACAACAGGGATAACTAGGATAACAGGAGCAACAATAGTGGTAGTTGTAGTATGTGCAGTGAATGGAGGTGTGGAAGGAGTGCTATGAGATGTGGATGATGAACCAGGGGAAACATGAGTTGAACGGAACAAAACTTTGATAAGAGTTGGAACACAGCTTGGATAAGCTATTTTAGGCATTTTATCAGCGACATTTTGCTATTTTTCTTGCTTCCTAGGGATTTTCGGGATTATGTTAGGGTTTTCAAAAGCAACTGGAGGGTTGGGATCTGGATTTGATCTAGTATATCGCAGATTTTTCTTGGGAGCCAGCTTCCGAATTGTTTTTTGGGTATTTTTCCTCGGAATGTTTTTGTAATCGACAAGGGACTAATTAAAGTATGGGACAGCTTGTTTGTAACTTAAAACTAGCATGAAGATTGACTGAAGCAGCATTTATTTACTCCTGTTGATGCAAAGCAAAAAACGGTTTCAAAGGCTTGCTGGCTAACATTCAGGCTTCATCTGTAGTTTTAAGAGATAAACAACAATTGGAAAGTTTGATTTATGGTCTCAGTGGAGCTTTCTTACCTTCTTTGTGAAACTATCTGAGGAAGTTCCCCAGTGGAGTCGCCATTATGTTATCACTCAGTTTGTCCTTAAGCTCCAGAAAAGGATACGGCCGAGGTAACCACAGACCAACTTTGGACTGCAGGTTCTAGCCAACCTACAATCAGAGAGGGCTCTCTCTTTTAGATTTAGCTTTGTTTGAAAAGGATTTTAGGCTAGGTCTTGAGTTCAGAGGGTTTTGTTTTGTTTTTGGTGGGAAAATTGATGTTTTCAGACAGAGAGGCAAGGCATAGTCTGGAAATTTCAAACCATTGGGCATGGAGTCGAGGAGGAGAACTGTTAGTGCATTTCTTCAGTCACAAGAAAGGGAAAGTGGAGCAAGATAGATGTGCATGAAACAATGTTTCAGGTTTAAATGATGGAAAGAATGCTAAGTAATGAGAGGTAGTTAAGAATCTCTCAATCAGCTTAACAGATGGAGGTAACAGAGCTCTACCTAGGGGCAGTGAAGAATCCCTAGATAATTGGCCAACACAAGTGAATCGGGGTAAACATGAGCCGGAGGAATTCATATTCATAACCAATTCAATCAGAGGAAAACATAAAGAAATAGCAGAAATTGAGCATAGAGTGTATTTAAACAAATTCTAAGCTATTCTTTCTTTCTGCTATTTAGATAGTGGTAAAGAATAAACAGAGGTAAGATGCACTTATTGCTTCAGGCTGCAGCACAAGAATTCCATCTTCATATCTCCAAAAACATTCATTTACAACAGTCAGTTTGCTCTCCAAGCTTTCAACAATCTTTGATTATAGAAAAACTCAGGTATACAATGCGAGTCTTTAGTGAAAATTCTCAATCAACCAACCCTTGAAACAATGTAGAGGACGGTATATATAGGGAAAAACTCTCTACAACTGCTTTTATTACAACTTGACCTAAACAGGTCTGAAAGAAAGATGATTACTTAACCTAATCCTATCCAGAAATAAATGCAAAAAATATCTCGGGCTGCGCTCAGGGCTGCCATATCAAAACTGAGTAAATGATGTAGTCCTTGGTGGCTTGGTGCAGTGTTTTCTGCAATAAATGTGTATGGGTTTCTGCTTTTTTGCTGTCTGTCTGCATTTAAAACTTTAACTGTGATTTGAGGGCAAGGATGGGCTTACGCCTCTTGATTTGACTTTCTGGGGGGCTCATCAATGTTCAGGTGCTTCGAGCACCTAAAAAAATCTTCGGTTGATACTCTTTGGCAATAAACCAATGTTGTTCTGATGTGTTGTGGGTCTAATCACAAATTAATGGCCGTTGTTTGGCCTCTGTTTCCTTCAAAGCTGTTTTCTGCTCCTCTTGACAAGCTTCACAAAGAAAAATGGTTCATTCGGCACCTTTCGAGCTTCCTGGGGCCTGCAGAATGAAACGATTCCCTGAATATTCCCCATTCTGGCCAAAAAAATCTAGTGATGAGCAAATCGCTCATCAAAAACTGCCTCAGAAACTGATTCCAGGGCTTCGAAGTGCGATTTTTGCTCCTTCGTGCCAAAAAAGTGCTAATGACGTCAGCATGATGTCAGCGATGGGACCTCGTACGGTGGGTGACGTCAGCATGACGTCAGCGATGGGACCTCGTACGGCGGGTGACGTCACCAATGATGTCAGCATGATGACTTGAGGGGATGACATCAGCGGGTGACGTCATCATGTACGGACGGTGATGTGGCATGTACAGTGGCAGGGTATGGTGGCAGGAGGCCACGTGGCAGGTGACTGGGCAGGGGGGTGACCCAGGCGGGTGACGTGGGGCTTACATCACAGGGTAGGGCGGTAAGCGGTTTTAGGAGCACCGCCTTAGCGCCTGGGTGGTTTTGGGGGGAGGGGCTCCGCCACACCCCAGAGCTTGACGCGTGGCGGGAGTACGGCGGTAATACCGCCCATCCCCTGGACGCTAAGCTTCGGGCGGTTTGGGGATGGGAGGACCCGTCAGCCGTAGATCTGCGGGGCGGATGATCCAACGGCTGGCGGCGATGGTAAGTTGGCGGGGGTATACGGGCAGGGAATATGCGCGGGATATTCCAAATTTAATGCGGCGCGGCGGTAGGGTTTTAAAACTTAGGTTTAGTGGGTTTTATGGGTTTAAAATGAGCGCGATTAAAGTATTTACAGTTGGGGCTTAGGGATAAGGGGTAAAGCGTGGTTTTTTGCGTGCGGGTTTAAAGGTTTATGCACAAAACTTTGGTTTAGGGGCGGAAAGAGGGTTTTTTTGAAGGTTTAGGGCTAGGGGAGAGGTTATTACTCTGGCCAGGAGTCAGATTAATCCCTGCTTAGACATGGATGGGCTAAAAGCAGCCCCAGATGGACTGTTCTTTCCCTGACTTAGAAAGAATATGGCTATATTGCCGGGGGGGGGGGGGGGGGATATTTACATAGGGGAATTTTATATTCAAAGTTTTAGTAGGGGAAAGGGGAAAACTGATAGGAAGTTATATAATACTGTTAGTAGTTAATATGAAGGTGATCAGCAAGCGCTAAGGTCAGGGACCTTAGGCTATTTTGGGGAAAAGACCTTGAAAAGAAATAAAATCCTTGAGTGAAGCAGATCTTCACCAAGGCAACTGATATGGATGATGATGAAACTAAGAGGAATCAAGCAGATCTTGACCTCTTTGGGAAATTAGTAAGTGACTTGGGGAATTAGAAGAAGGGGGAGTTAGTGATGTCCACCTTTGAGCTCTTGCGAATGCAAAACTGCCTGCACTGTGATCTGTAAAGATAAAGCACTTTGTAACACAAAATTCATCATAAATTATTATTCTGCAACCACACAGCTACCTACCCAGCCTACTCTCCTAACTTTTTTTCTTCTTTTGAATTGGGTGCACTTAGACTTGCAACCTAGTTTTACAATTTTTTCTTTTGAATTTTTCCTATCTAAATTTACACTTATCTCTGCCAGGGCCTAGATTAAACAGTTGGGTCCCTTTGATTCTCTACCTATCTACAGATCTGCCAAGATTAAACTGTTTGGACAAATATCATTCTCTAAATTCTAAAACAGGAAATTGAAACCTAGAGAGACCAAGATTAAATTGTTTGGACCTCCCTTAAATGGAAACTCTTCGAAAACTTGAACTACCCATCAAAAATGGAATACAGCGGTGCATTTGGACTAAGCATACTTCATTGCACCTAGTGGAAATATGGAACATTGCAGCTTGCAAAGTATGACATATTTGGCATGTAAAAATGTCAATCATGAAAGATGATACCCTGTTGCAACAGGAGGCTAACAGGTGGAAGGTAAATTATTGATTATTTTTTTATATGTCAACGATTTGATTCTGATAAGTGATGATAAGTTGATCAAGTGTTACAAGGAGGATTTTGCAAGTGAGTTTGAAATGAAGGACTTGGGGCTCATGAACTACTTTCTAAGCATGGAAGTATGGCAAGGTTTTGGGGAAATTTTTGTCTCTGAGGGAAAGTATGCCAATGAGATACTGAAAAGGTTCCACATGGAGACTCCTCTAATAGGTAACTGGAGGAAGGAGGTTGCTACTTCGGGTGAAGTAGTAGAAGATATTGTTTACAGGAAGCTTGTGGGTTTGCTCATGTATTTTGTGAACACACGATCAGACAAGTGCTATGTAGTTAACCAAATTAGTCAAGCGATGGTTAGTCCTACCAAGCTATATTGGAAGGCGGCCCAACATGTGTTGAGATATCTTAGAGGTACTACTCAGTATGGATTGTGGTATAAGAATACGAAGGGAGTGAAGCTTCAAGGTTTCACCGATGCAGATTAGGCAGGGAGTCCATTAGATAGGAAGAGCACATCAGGAGGGAGCTTCAGTATTGGGTCAACAACTATTTCTTGGTACAATAGGAAACAAAGATTAGTTGCACTCAGTTTAGCAGAGGCAGAGTAGATGGCTACTAGTCAATAAACATGTGAGGCCATTTGGATGAGGAAGATTCTAGTTGTTTTGTTTGGTCAATAGATGGATCCAACTATGATTTATTGTGATAATCCAAGTTGTATCAAACTCTCTAAAAATCTAGTTTTTCATGACTGGTCCAAGCATATAGATATTTGATATCATCATCTTCGAGATTGTGTACAAAGGTGGATTATGTTGTTGGATTACATTCCCACAGAGGAGCAGGATGCTGACATTTTGACAAAGTCATTGTCAATATGTAAATTCAAGTTTCACAGAGACAATATTAGGGTAGATGATAATCCCTTTCTTGTTGAGAGGAAGTGTTAAAAATAGCAAGAAGAAATTCCAATTTAATTTGTCCTTGAATTAAATTGGAAATGAAAATCGAATTCTATTCTCATAGCAACTTGTGAATAGTTAATTAAGTCTAATTGACTTAATTGACTTAGGGATTTTGAGTTGGAAGTCTATCTGGAGTCATGTAAGTGTGATCCCTAAATTTTAGCGGTCCAGGTTAAGTTCTTTGGATTTGTAATTAGATAACTCAGTTTAACTGAGTTATAGTCAGTTAAAATAGTTCTAACTATTGGAGGAACTAGTAGAGGTCTAGTAGTGGTTTAGCGCATCTATGCATCAGCCAGTACCATACTAGTTAACTAAAAATTCACTCACAAATAATTCTTGGATTTTAGTTCAGAGGAAGACCTAGTTGAGATTAGAGTGCATGGACATTGTACTATCAATTGTATGATTTTCTAAGTTGTAGAGGTCATGCATGCAATTAGTTGAGGACCTAATTTTGGATTGCACAGTTATGGAGGAAGGATTTCCCAATTAAATATGGGTTAATCCTCTTAGGAATTGTGCAAGGAAATAGGGGCTTGGTAGGTAGAAAAATCGGCTAAGTGTTGGCTAGAGCGGGCTTGTGAGGCAGAGAGTTGATTATACTTGTGCAGGGACTGTTCTAGTGTGAACAAGCATTGTATTTTCTTCTTAGATTTATGATTAATGCAATATAGATAGTCGGGGTTTTCAAAAGTTTCTTTCCCCAGAGAAATATTGTGTTATGTGTGATTTCTATTCTTCCTCTTTCTGATTATTGTTTTAATCGATCATTATTGGTTTCCACTATTGAAAGTAGAGTATATTCTTGTCTTGTATTTAGTAAATTACATGAGATTTTAAATCTATAGAAAAATATACAAGAGGAAGAAATAATAAATAATTTAGCTTTATATCTCAAATTTTATATTTAGCTTTGGTACACTACAAGGAAAATACCTTCTAGCATAGCTTTTTGTGGAAGCCCCTATAAAAATAGACCAAACATATGTTTGTAGCAGAGGTCACTAGTGGAGGTGCGCGAGCAAATGTTTTAGCGATTGTTTTTTGAATGATGCATCTAAAATATACAAACATACGAGCGCTTTACTATCCATACAAGCATCGATGCTAAAATTAACATGGTGCGTCGTCGAAAATTTATTTTTGTAAAATAAAAAAACATGGTGCACTAGATAACATAACACACTAGTGCTTGAATAGTCGATAGTACCGATACCCTTCACATAGTAAAATGTCTCGATGCATACTAGTAGGGAGAATATCTATAATTTTAAATTTCAAATAAATGTAGTACTATTTTCCAATGAAGCCCCAGTGCAGTATGCTTAATAAAATTCCTCGGGACATCTTCTAAAGATTACCGCTAGGTGGTTTTTAAATTCAAAAAAAATGAATTGCTATAGTAAAAATATTGTACTTGTGTGGTACCTATAGCGAAATGCCTTGGGGTGTCTCAATAAAAGGAACGCGATATTTTTTAATTAAAAAAAAAAGCGATGCTTTTGGATATATCCCACACCACTGCGTTAGGAAAATGCATCGGAGGAGGGTTAAATAAAAAAGACCCTCCCAACTATAATTTTCATTTTCAGAATTTATAGTGTGGGAGAGATATGAAGCACCGGTGCCACTCTTGCCACATGCAAGCGCCCTGATGTCGGTGTTTCTCTTGGTCACCATCCTTCCATACTGTGGTCACTATTTGAGTTTTCACTTTTTTCAAACTGTCCTAAAATTTGTTATTCTCCATTACATGTCGAAAATGCCTCCCAGACGATAAATGTCCAGGTAATGTTTTTGTTTCTTTGTAATTTAATTTTTTAGAGGATTATAATTGTAAATTAGACTAAATTTGACATTGTTTTTCAATTTTTTTTTCTCACTGCATGGTGTGTTCGATACGTTCGGCTCGCATCGATAGTAGTGAGCCCTATAAATTTATAGGGTCCATTGCAATTCGGTACATGAACATATTGCACTGTCTTTATTGTGGTGTGTTTTGTAAACTAAAATTAACCAAGATTGATGCGATAGAATATACGTTAGTGCATCATGTCCGATGCATTTATATTTACCAAACGTACCACAAAATTAATATTTAGAAATATAGCCATAACTTGGTGCGTTTGATAACATGAACATTCCATATTAGTGAAAAAATTTCAGATGTGCGCCCAGGTGCACAAGTTTTTCACACTGCTATCAAAAGTTAAAATTGTGATCCAACGACAATGCATCATACTTATGTGCACACTGATAACAGTGCAGTTTTAGTTGAACTTGTACTAGTTCCGATGCATGACTGTGTTTTCTAGGCACCGATATTTTCTTTTAATTGAAAGTTGTGTTTCCATATTTATACATACATGTTTCATTTATTAAATAAAAATATATTTTATGTATGAGGCTGATGTATTTTATATGTTAATCATGTAGTAGAGAGGTCAACAGAGGGAGCAGCAATAGGAGTAGGAGCAACATGCATACCCATACAATATGATCCGAGCATGGCAGGCCAGAGAGAGGGAGAGGGATTTATACCCTCACACTATTAGTACAATGACCTGAGTGCTATTGACGAATGTAGGCCTCCTCAAGTACTATGAGGAAGATACATCCATGAAGGTGCAATTTGTCTCTTTGATGCATCTAATCTCGCAATGGAATGTCTAGGAGCAGGCTTTCTGTGTTAGTCCTAGGGCGTGGTATAGGCCCACTGAGGAGGACATATACTTTATCACTGGCCTATCCAGAAGAGGGGAGGAGTGTTGGCTTAGTGGGTCCTGACCTAGTTTCATAGTTAGTTTCCCCAAACAAAAACCTACACTACTGGGCCTTTCAGCATCAATTTGCATAGCGCAGACTAAAGTCTTACCCGAACCAGTATGGGGGGACATTGGAACCAAGTTTCCGCATCTAGAGATTAGTGTGATGTCTTTTTATGACCTATATCTGCCTTCATGTAGATCTCTAAGCCCTTAAGGCTTCTCACATTTAATTTCCCTCAAGTAGCCCCTAAACCTCTGCGATGGTCTACGATTGGCTTTTGCGGACCTTTAACAACTAGATTATTTACTTACGCACATCATAGACTAATCTTAGATCAAAATCCACACAGACTTGCTTTAGTGCGTAATAAACTTAATAGAAGGCATTATATTCTTCGCGTAATCACTTAACGTTAATTGCATTCAGTTAATAAGACAGTTCCAGCAAATTCACACATCAATAAATCAATATTTCATAAAGACATCATTCATTACAACATGTATCACAATCATAAATAACAGAACTATAGAGATAAAACATAGGAATTTCTGCAACAACCTTCTTTATTGATCTTCGTTATAAGTTTATAGACTCAATACTTCCTTGCGTACTCAGCTGCAGGGGTTCGCGCACTCAACTACGGACATTACTCTAGGCCTTTGTGCACTCAACTGTAGAGCCTTTCCTCCCTCTAAGACTTACTTTCCTGAGCTAACTCTCTAGACTCCTTCCGTTATACCCATAGACAAAAGACTTAGATCTGCCTTAGACTCTCTAAGACACACCTATTTATACAATCCCATGGTTCGTGGACCATGGATAGATCTTCAAAAACCAACTCAAGTTTACATAAATGAGGGTAAAAACCATTTTTGACTCTTAACTATCTCCGCACTCCGTGTCCACAATTCGCGGAGACTTTACATCTTTTTACATCAAAACATGGGTTTTTGCCCCAAAACTGACCTAGGGGACCCCATCCCAACAGGCTCCCAACACAAAGGTCATGACTCGCCCTTGAGTCACTCGGCTGGCATGGTGATATTGTTGTGAAGATCCCCCATCTCCACCTACAGAACTGCTACTTCAGCCGCACTCTGTGTGGCTTCCTGCTTTACTTGTTCGACCAACTGCTCTATAGTTGGTCCTTTGCCGACTCGCTTGATCTTCTACTGTGTGAGTTGCAAGTTCATTAGTTTTTCCTAAATGTTGGATGAGACTTGGTAGGCTTTGTCCAACCAAGGACCCAACCATCCCTTAAGAACTCCCACTTTTTTCTACATTTCTTCCACTTGTGCAAGGAGATTCTTTGCCTTCTACAACTTTGCGGGGCACTGCGCTATAGCAATGGAGCATGTTGCCACCCTAACCTTGTTGTACTGCTACTAGAGCTTGTGGATATCTATGATCAATATATGCAGGGTAGGATCTTCCTTCAGGGTTGTCACCACTTCCATGGGATGTTCGAACAAACTTGTGCGGTCAACGACCATGAAATCCACAGCAGCTATCCCTTCCTTGATGGCAGTGCTGCGCTATTCCCGGACCTTGGGTGGAGTCGAAGGCTGTGACTTGAGTTCTAGCTTCGTGATTTTCATATTGAGTTAAAATTGAACTCTTTCCACTTCTGCCTTTGCATTGCAGATGCCCACAACTAACTTTTGGATCTTTGCCTCTAGTTGTGCGTACTCAGGGATGTGCAACTCCGACACTGTTCAACACGCCTCTGCAACTGCTACCTCCAATTGGGTGCTCTACGCCTGGATTGTATCCATTTCGTTAAGGAATTGTGTCTTCTCTGTGAACATTTGTTCATTGTTCACCATGTACTCACTAATTAAACTAAGAGTGCACTCCTCTCGTGCTCTCAATTCCATTGTCACGCCTGTTTGTAGCGCGTGAAGATATTCGTTGGGGAGCGTTGCAATATTGAGGTTGATGTTCTTCATTGTGCTAATGATGATCTTGTGATCGACTGATTCTATGCTCAGGGACCCTTCTATCCTATGGTCCACTGTCCTGATCAGCTTGTCAGCCTGACTTGTCCCTGGTGCCAGGCTCATCTGTGCGGCGCTGACCAGACCTATGACCACCTGTATTTTGCTAGTCTGGATCTGCAGTTCGCGTAGATCCTTCTAAATATTACCTAATGACTGCATGTGTTGTTTCTCAAATTGCTGCAAAAATTCGGCTATAGTGTCATGCACTTTGTTCCTGATCTCGTCGAGATTGCCCTCTGTCAGTGTAATGGGATCCACCTGTGTTTTAGTCACCTTTGTCTTCTTCTGGGACCCCTCTTGCTGTTGTTCTCTGTGCTTCCTTACCCAAAATGGGGTGCTCTACCCCTCATCGCCTCTGTTAGGTTCTTATACCAATAGGTGTCATATTTCATGATTGACTGTTAAAATACCAAATATGTTCATCCTTTCCATGTTGCAAAGGTTCCATATTTTCAGAAAATCAAAAAATTTAAAAAATAAAAAGAGGGTATGCTCTAAAAGAAAAATCAAAGGGAAAAAGAATGAATTGGTCAAAGAAAAAGAAAGAAAATCAACCCCAAAGAAATGACCAAGAAAGTGTGCTAGTCAAAATGCCACTACTATCCTATTTTTGCAAAGAAGTTCAAATTGTGCAATCAGTGACTTCTGTCACACTTGATGGGTGGCCCAACAGCTCAATCTTGGCCTCTTCATGTTTAAATTTCTTGTTTTAGAACTAGAGAATAAGATCTGTCCAAACAGTTTAAGCTTGGCAGATTAGTAGTTAGGTAGAGAAGCAAGGGTGCCCAATAGCTAAATCTGAGCCCCTGGAAGAGATAAGGGTAGACTTAGATAGGAGGGTAGTTAAAAGAAAACAGGAGAGAAAGGGTTTGCTAGTTCAAATGCACCCAAGGAAAAAGAAGAAAAAATGTTAGGTGTATTAGGCTGGGTAGGTGTTATCGAGAAAACTAGTGTCTATGTAGAGCTGCTAGTCCCACTAAGGCTGGTAGCTACCTTAGAAACAAACAAACTAAAACTACTTTCGTTTTCCTTTATGAGAAATAGATAAGAGGGGAATAAAGGAGACCAACCTCTGTCTTGCGCTTGGTTCCTTGCTTGATTCCTCTCCCTTATGATAGATATTTGCCGCTGACTTCCTCGTATACCCAGCTTCAAAGAGCACCTGTAGAATCAAAGCAGCATAACACTATCCAAGAACATTGATCTATTATCATAAACAATATAGGACCAGATATACATTGACCACACAAATGCATATATCATCAATCATACAAGAATGTGGAGGAAAACTTGAATAGCTTTATTAATAATCAAGAATAGCAAAGAGGATTACAACCAATTGTTCTGACCCAACATCATCCTCTCAACAAGAAAGCCCTTCTTCACCTCATGAAAAGCTTAGATCACCCAACACTATGATATTGCACCAAGAAACTAGCAGCACTTCCTTACAAGATCCAAAATTCCAGCCTCTGGATCTCTGGGATGAGGGATCCATATATAGATGTTTGCAAGGGGAGTGAGTCAGCTTTTGAGATTTGATTAGTGTCCTCTCTCTGATAGTTCTTGATTCCACTTAGAGATTGATAATCTCTTACTCATCCCTAGGCGAATGCAGAGAGGCAAGTGTCACAGGAGAAGTTTCTAGAATATTCCATGATCCTCCACCTTGCAGATTGACCCTGCCATTTGTCAACTCTCGCCCATTACACCCCATAGAAGGGCTTTTCAAGATGCATCACACCTACTGTGTGTATTTAGGTGGTATGCAGCGCACTTTAACCATGGAGCAGGTGAGATGGTCCAGTTTTGACCAGTTCTGAGCGGTTTTTCATGGAGAACTTCTGGGAGAAGATGTAATCAGTTGACCTTGTTCTTTTAGAGGTTGGAACAACACTTTTAGGGACTTAATAGCCCTTGGTTTATGGAAATTTATGATTGTGGTTGTAGTGCCCAAAAATGTCTATAACAGTTGCCCCCTAAAGCATGAGGTCGTTAATTTGTTGATGTCGGGTGAAATGCTTTATCATGAGGATCTGAAGTTCTTTCAAGCTGGAAGGCGACCTGTAATAAGATACAATACAATACATTATCTTCATAATATTTTCATGATCTAGCTGAGGCGGGCATTCCCATGCTGAGATTTATAAATTCATTTTCATGTACATAAGGCAGACAATCGTCTGAGTGTAGACTGATGATTCTGGTAGAGCCATCATCCCTTAGGTTGGATGATTATTTGTGCAGTAATGGTGTACATTTGATGTCCTTATTTTCTTGAATATATATCGCAGCCTGGATGGATGAAACTAGATCCAGGGTCTTCAATCTCGTTCGATCTTCACTCAAAGTACAAGTCGATCCATGTGAGAGATGTTTTGGAGTCAAACATGGAAAGACATCACCTGATTACCAGCCAATGATGTAAGTTGTTAACAAGCGCGAGAGGAATCACCGATAATGATGATGACCCTCAAGGTACTACAATACAAATTCACGTGGTGTGAATAAGGGACTTGGCATCGAACACCATGCAAAATCTTTCGGTCGAAGGCCATTGATGTAAACCTATCGCCGGAAGTGAGAAACTTGCCATTGAGGCATGCAAGCTTCAAAGTACTGAAAGGGTTGTTCCTAGATCGACTTCTTGGATAATGAGATGATGTCGACAAGAAGTGATCCGTCATAGGAGGGCCTTAGTGAATCCCACATCAATGACACGGAACGGAGCAAATGATTTTAATGGAGGTGAAAATGATCTGGTGATATCAGGTTCACGGGGGTGGTCATGAAAGAATGGAGTGTAAATGTATTGCAGTGGGTGAGACACAGGTGAATTCTCTGAGTGACTTCTCTTGAACATATCGGCGACACTGACATGATGGATAGGTAGCATTAACCCCAAGTATGGATGGTGTGATGGAACCATGGTGATGTGACCAGTGAATGGAACAACCCAACCCGACTCGGATGCGGAGTGAAAGTGTCATGTTCAAGAGCGACTTGCTACCGATAAAGTTTCTTCAAGTTTTCTTCCCAATTTTTCCCTAGTCATTGCTAACCAGTACCTCTTTATTTTTGTCAATCTTGAGGAGGATAACATATGCTTGTTCTATAATTTACCCTTTGGGCAAACCCATCGCTATGTTTTAACGAGCCTAGCGATAGTGAAACTGGTTCTTGTCTGTATGGACAAGTTTGTCGCTATTCGGTTTTAACGAGTTTAACGACAAGGATAAGTCGGTCCTTTTCAATTTTAGAGAGTCTGAAAAAGGGACGTAAAGAAAACTCCAATAATCCTTTTTCGTCATATAATCCCTTGAGTCCGAAAAAGTATAAAATAATACAAAAGGGATGAATTTTTGGTACTTTTAACGAGCCGAACAAGACAAGTGCTCGATCTTTTTGTGTAATAATCCCTCAAGTCCAAAAAGATTGAAATCTAAAGGAGGGATAACACTTCCGGTCCCTTTAACGAGCTAGAGAGGCCAATGGCTCGGCCATCTTTTCATATTTTACGAGTCAGTTGAAAAGAGCTTAAAGGAGACTTGTTTTTTGAGGAGCGAGTGATAAATTCGGGTAGCCGCTGATTCTAGGTAAGGTTTGGAATTTTCCAATCACAGCAGTGTCACAAGGATGGCTAACAGGATCACTCTTCACAGCTGTTCCTCGAAAAGGGTAAACAATCAAGTGGAGGTGAATGATCAGCCAATACAGAGTGGAGGTGATGATGAGAACACGACCAAGGCTTCAAAGGCTGATGGTAATACATTCACGATGGTTATTTACTGGAAATTGGTTCATTTTTTAATGAGCTTAAACTCTGGGGGAACATTTGCTCATTGCTTATGTTTATTTTTTAACGAGATTGAATTCCATGTTAAAATTGCTCGATCCAGTTGTATAATAAGGAAGTCTCATATAAAAACGACATTTTTTCAAAGATTTGTCCTGCATCCTTTCTTTATGCAAGTTAGGGAACGACCAATCCTAGCAGTTTAAAGGGTTAGCGGACCTATAAATTTAAAAAATAAATGGTCGCTCTTTGCTTGCATGCCAAAAGGTTTGCATGCCCCTAGGTATAGCAAAGTAGAGTTTATAGGTTACCCCTCAATTTGCAGACGAAACATTTGTTTTATCGGGAAAGGCCTACCTTTTCCAGGTTACCCCTCGATTTGCAGACAAAACATTTGTTCTATCGGGAAAGGCCTACCTTAACAGAGGTATCTTATTCCAGTCTAATCCCATTTTCCAAAATGGACGGGTGTGTCAGCCAGTCATATATCCTCTGCGGAAACCTACCCTATACCCAAGGTTTTCCTGTCAAAACAGGCCAGGGTGCATGCCCCCTGGGTTTCAGTCATATCCTCCGAATCACTCGCGCTCATCAGGAGGACAGACTGGGGATTGATGAGACATTCCTTGCGTAAAATGACCATTCAGGGTTGGTATATGACTATTTGCTATGTGTGAACCGGGGAATGAAAGATGGTCTACGAGCTTGACCACTCTTCCTTCATGCGGAAAACACATTACTCTAAAGAGTGAGGAGACAATGGCTCCCATGCAATAAATATAGTCTCGTCCAAGGAGTAGATTATAATCCAGGGGTCCTTGGACTACCATTACGTTCATGTGAACGATTTTCCTTCTCAATGTTATCAGCACATTGGGAAGGATTCCTAACGGTCGACTGGTTCCTTTGTCAAAGCCTGTTAGATTTCTCATCTCAGGCAAAAGCAATGGTGAACCAAGCACTTTCCAAGCAGTTGAGCAAAGGATACTCACAGAAGCCCCTTCATCTATGATGGTACCGGCCATGACCATTCTATATATTTGAGCAATGATTCGAAATGGTACACTAGCCGGTAAATGGGGTCTGCCTAGTAGATTCCAATTGAAGGAAACAACCAGGTTGTTTGGAGGTGGGACCGAATAGATGGCCAGATATGACTCTGACAAGCTTCCTTCCTATGGTAAAGGAACGGGTAGACTTCCCCCATGTTCATCGGAGTCTGTGCTTACGAAGAGAATTTGAACGGTGTCGTTCTTGTTCTCCTCTTGACTGTATCATCTGAAGATGGACCCTCTGAAGGCAAAACCGGGTCAACTGCAGCCTCGACCTTTCGAATTTCATCTGGTGTGGATTTAGATGGTTTATCTTCAATGATAGACGCTTCAGCCGACCACAAGGGCGTGTCAGCCGGATTTTCAACTAGTGGCGGACTCAGCAAGAGCTTCTTATATCCAGGAGGAAGCCGTAACGGTGAAACCAGACGGTCGTGCAAAACTCTTTTAGCTTCATCTAATAAGGGACAACGGTGGACGGCGTGATCACCTTCACACAGTTTACAAGGAAATTTACATTTTCCTTTTTGTCTAGGGGCTTCACTTTCACTAGTTAACGGAGTACTTTCAACATGATCATCAGAGGTTGATGACACCGGATTGTGCAAACGAGGAGACCAGTCCCTTAAGATCCGAGGGATGCAAGGTCAATCTCGATGATAGTGGTCTCCTTTGCAAATGACACATGGTGATTTAGGCCTGGATGGTGAAGTGTGTGGATTTTCTCTAGACGATGCCTGGTTGCCCCTTTTCGCCTTTGGCTCCTTCTTCTTCTTCTCTTTCTCCATTGCTTTTTAAATAAACGCTGGTTCCCAATCAAGTTTTGAATGACTTTATAGCCTATTAGATCGTTCGTTTCGGATATGAAGTCTCATTCAAAGCTTCAGACAAAGGTTCTATTGAGATATTGGGCCCTTATGGTATTTCGTACACATTCCTACAATTGGCCAAGAGAATGAGTCAACTTCAAAGTGGATTCATCGTGCGAGGAGTGCGTTATAACCCGTGGCCGCTTGCCCCCCTACTTATCGGGGGGCGGCTCCTCCGTTGTTGGTAAACGGTAAACCCGACTCTACAAACTTGAAGGGCAGCAGTAGTGGGGGCGTTAAGACCGGAGCTTTCTAGTAGTGCCAGCAGGAATGCAAGTGAATGAATCCCTACAATCAGTTCCCTCCCTTCATCCACGAGGCTGTAAGAATAGAGATCTATAAAGGGGCAGCTATCTAGCGGGATTCGCTGAGGTAGTATGCCACGAGGTCCCTATGGACAAGGGGACAGGTGAATCATCGCTTTTGGGCGCAGGCAGCCCTCTACCATCCCTCCCATTGCATTATATCATAGTGTGCCGTATTATACTATATATAATCTATAGATTATATATATTAGGATACATGGATATATCGATGGCCATGTCTATTAGATATATCTAGATTTATATATCTCTATCTATTTATATCTAAATTCTATATATATAGATGTATCAAGATATAGAGATAGAGATAGATATCGTCATCATTATCGATTTCTATATTATTGCCATTATATATCTCGGATCGTCATTGTCCCTAGCCTAACTACATGTACAGTCAATAGTCTAGGGATCGTAATTGCTAGAGCACGGGGGAGAGAATGAATAGCAATGACTTCGGCAGGAGCAGCCGGACTGCTATAGCAGTGCAAGCCTCTGGGATCTCCTGTAAACCTCCCCATGATGTGGCAAAGGGGGGGATATTGGGGGAAGCAGTGAGTGGATATTCCCCTACAGAGAGCCAGATGAGGGGGGACCTTCACGTTCGGTCCAGAGGGCGGGGATATCCCGACCCTACTATCACTATGCCTTTGCAATGCTACTTGGTTTAACTATATTTGTGACCTTTTCTCGTATGTGGGATTTGATATCTCCTTGGGTAGATAATCGATTGTCTTTCATTTCGATAGTGAGTAGTTTCTCACCATAGGATTCATTATTTCTTAAGTAAGGGGGGTAGAACTAAAGGAGCTTGCCAGGATGGGGCCGTTGCCCTGCCTGCTGGGAGGGAGGGTGCCTCCATCCAGTAGTTTGTTCCTTTCTCTCCCTGATCCCGGTTCTTTTGAGAAGACTAAGGGAGAGGCCCCCCAGACCCGAAAATATCTGACAAAAGCAACTGAAAAGAAAGTGACCGCTTTATACCACTGGTAGCCCGCTTCACTCTCGCTCGTGAAATGAATCAAGTGGGGGGGGGCGGATTCCCCGGTGGCTCTCACCTCGTGGGGGCTATGGGGAGTCAGGATTCGGATTTCTTGCCCTCCCCTTGCTTGATGGATGAATAAATAGATTGATTTTGGCTGGAAGGAGTTTCATTCAGGGTGAGGGTGGTTTTGGCTGGAATCAAGAGGGGAGAAACTCCGGAATCACCCTCACTCACCGATCACCTGGGAAGGTGATACTCTAGTATAGGAACTGTAGTTGAAGGAAGTAGGTTCTAACTGGAGTACTTCATGAGGCGCCGAGTAGTGATTGAATGGAGCAACGAGAAATAGAGAAAGTGGTTTTCGGCTTAAGGCCAATGTTGTGTTGAATGAGTATTTCATGTATATGAGCATGTGGTCTTAGTGGATGACGTCCATTTTCTCATTTCAAGTCTATATACAGAGCTAGTTGTGTTAACACGCCTCACCTGAGCAATTCTTCCAGCTAGAGAGAAATAGCCCTTACACACACACGGCTGCCTGACCACCAGCACTAGCCGTTAGGGAGAAACCTACAGCACTCTTGAGTTAGGCCCTAATACTGGGTGGTTAGATAAGAGTACTAGGCCAGACCACACTATATAGCCTCTTGTACAAATATTGGATGAATCTATTATAAGAAACCCCATTGGCACGAGCTGCTGCATTGATCCGAGTAATCCACAAACGATGAAGATCTCTCTTGCGTTTACCTCTATCTCGGTGGGCAGAAACTAAGGCTCTAGCTTTCCGTTGGTTAGCAGTTCGAAAAAGTTTCGAATGGGCCCCTCGAGAGCCTGATACAAATGCAAGAATTTTTTTCCGACGTTTTCGAGCTATATATCCACGTTTTACTCTGGTCACTGAAGTTTACTCTCATGAATCGCTAATATTTTTCTCGGTTAGTCATTTGTTTTGTTTGATCCATTGAGAATAACACTGATTCTTCTTATTTAGAAAATAAAAGTTCCAATGGCTTTTGCTACTGCAACCTTCCCAACCATAATTCCCTTTGGATAGGCATCTTCGTGGTAGGCAAGGACTGGGACCTTGTACTGAGAATGAGAAAAAATCATGGGTTTCATCGTTTCTATGGTTCTTTCTCCAACGGTAAGGTCCTCTCTATACGCCGGAGCATTTTATTCATTTCTGAAATATGAGATGAGCATGTTATCGGTAACTTGTACGGTTTACCATCTCCAGCTCTACTCTTGAATCATTAAGTAATAAATACTCTCATTACAAGATCTATTAATACAGTAACGACATGTAATTCTGGGGTTGGTCAGGTAGCTGACCCTGTTGTTCCATTCTCGCGGCAATATGAGCATAAACTTTATGCTTCTTCAATTTGCATGATTTCCCCGCTCAATGGATTGATGACCATTCGCTACCAATGAGGAATTGCTTTTCATCCCACATCAAGGTGATTGGATTTGCACCAATGGAAACCATAAATTTCATCCCCGGTAAGGTTAGATGATGGATCTTTACTTGATTATAGCGGGAAAATTCTTCTATTATTCCGTTGTAAGAATTTTCCAGTCTGTTTAAGTTTTTGATCCAAACGAGTTGCACATACACCCTAGCACATACTCCTCTACGCTGAGGACATCCTTGAAGAGCATGAGATTTTTTTCTATTCTCTATTGGCTGTCTTGCATTTCTAATAAGTTGTTGAATAGTGGGCATTCTAGCTGTATTGTATGCGGAATCAACTGGTTCGGATTGATCCTAACCATACCATATCAGGTGATTATGAAATGAATCACTTCCCCCCCCCCTTCTTTTTGAAAAGGAACAAAGAGATCACAGTTTACAGTTCATTATAAAAATAAATTAAAAAGAGGATCTTCCGCTATGAGATCAACCTTCCACTACGACATCAACAATGCCATAAGCTTGGGCTTCTGTTGCTGACATAAAAACATCTTGTTCAGGTCCCGTTGAATTACCTCTCCGGGTTGTTCCGTTCTTTCTATATAACATCTGGTTATGTAATCATGAAGCATCATTACGTGTTTCGATTCGTTATGAAAATCTGCAGCCGATCCGTCATAATAGGAACTAGCAGGTTGGTGGATCATAACCCTAGCGTGAGGTAATGCTATACGTTTAGGCATTTCTCCCCCGATTAGGATGAAAGATCCCATTGAAGCAGCTACCCCCATGCATATTGTATGTACATATGGTACTATTGCTTGTATCATATCGAAAAGACCTACCCCTGGTATTACTGATCCACCGGGACAGTTGATAAATGAGAAAATATCTTTATTTGAATCTTCTGCACTCAAATATACCATGAGACCCATGAGTTGATTTGCAATCTCGTGATTGATATCCTGATCCAAAACAAGTAATCTCTCTCGATAAATTCGGTTGTATAAGTCGACCCAAGTTGCATCTTCATCTCCAGGGGCTTGGAAAGCCACTTTTGGAACACCAACGGGCATTTGTTTTAATGGAGAGAAGTGAAGCACTATACTCTAATATGGGAACGTAAAGTATATGAAGTTGTGTAACATATGAACTCTGGAAAGATGGTATAGGGGAGGTTTTGAACCTATATGGAAATAGAGCTTTAGATGGATCAAAGATCCATCTAAAAGATCCTTCCATTATTCGAGTTGATAATGTAACGAATCACACTTTTACCACTAAACTATACCCGCCACGATTCGATTGTAACATACGGATCGATCTTTTGTCCAACCAACCCATTTATATTTTTTTGAGTCTTTTCCAGATAACTTCGATCAGAGAACGATAAGCCCCATTCACTATTAAAATGATTAAAATTATCAAGCATGAAACATTTTGTATAATTTGAGTCCATAAAGTCTTTTTTATTGGAACTGGGCCGATGGATCACAAATAGAGATTCCGTAAATTGCTTTAGAGTTGTTTTAGTTGCAATAATTAATTTCTGAAGGGACTCCATTTTATCGATAGGCAAGTTTATTGAAAAAAAAAACATGAGGAAACCAAGAATTCTGGTCATATTATTGACAACTTCCCGATCACTTTCATATTATAAAGAATAGATTGGTGGCCCCTATCGTCTAGTGGATCAGGACATCTCTCTTTCAAGGAGGCAACGGGGATTCAACTTCCCCTGGGGGTACCATGATCCATTCGTTAGGTATCCTAAATAATTTTCAATTACTGTCTTGTTCCTGGGTCGATGCCCGAGTGGTTAATGAGGACGGACTGTAAATCCATTGGCAATATGCCTGCGCTGGTTCAAATCCAGCTCGACCTGACCAATATCATCAATACCAATCTATCGGTATGGTTATATTCATGCTAATCATGAATGAAAAGATAATTGGTTATTGAACCCCGACATCGATATCTATTCATATCGTAGATGCCCAATTCCGTATGAATCGATACATTTCAAAAATAAAAGAGAAGGATAAGATATTTAATCTACCTAGCACTCGCATAATCTATATGACCTATCTAGCACCTATCATGAAATAAATATTATCCAATAGTAGGTGAACTATACTGTATTGGGATTGTAGCTCAATTGGTTAGAGTACCGCCCTGTCAAGGCGGAAGTTGCGGGTTCGAGTCCCGTCAGTCCCGATCCAATAGTAAGTGAACTGTGAATGATCATGTCAGGATCTGGACGGACTAGTCCTTATCATTCCAGGGTCATGGGTGGGCCTCTAGATAAATTCGATATGGGATACTTCTTTCTATATCGTCACTGAAGCGGGATAGATTCACAATTCCATCTAAATCGTGGAGATCCAAGCAAAATATCTCTCATGTCTGACGAACGTCTTCTGGAGGAGCATAAGGTTCTTATTCGTACGAATCCTATTCTTTCGAAATTATACCAGACATGTGTTGATCGGAATGTTTTCTGATGCACATAAGTTTTTACTACTAGTCTTATCAAAAGTGATCGTATTAGGTTATACTATTTCCATCGAAGAATTCATTCAATCCATTAGTTAGATTCCGTTACTCGAACCAATTCTATCAATGACATACATCTATTTCATGGATCTTGAAAGAAATATTCATTCATCTCTATGAGATCAAAATGAGATCAAATCTCGAGCTATTTTTGAACAAAGTTAAAATAAGGAGATCATGGAAGTAAATACCCTTGCATTTATTGCTATTCTATTGTTCCTTGCAGTTCCTACTGCTTTTCTACTTATCCCTTACGTCAAAACGGCCAGTGCAAGCAGTGGAAGCAATTGATTTTGATGAAAATCAATTGATTGCTGATCACTAGATAGATCTTTATGATCCAGATCATAAGTATAAAATAGGTTATGAGATCTTTTATATTACAACAATAT
The DNA here is from genome assembly GCA_031772625.1 of Pinus tabuliformis. Classification (NCBI taxonomy): domain Eukaryota; kingdom Viridiplantae; phylum Streptophyta; class Pinopsida; order Pinales; family Pinaceae; genus Pinus; species Pinus tabuliformis. The sequence goes on from CM062819.1 coordinate 484,279,836, forward strand.
AGGGTGGATCTATTGTATTACAACAATATAGGGTAGGGATTGCTTTTAATTTTTTTTGAAAAGAAAAAAAAGTAGTATGGAGGAAAAGAATATCTAACCTTTTCTTTTGTACTACTTCTTTTACACCCATATATGGATAAATATATCTTAATGGTACTTATCCATATATGGTAAATGTAGGATGAAGGACCTCGTACCATAAAATAGCGGAGCTGATCACATCACCTTCTTCCTGCTCCTGGAAAAATAGACCCAATGCAGACAGACTTAATTCTAAACGTACTTGCGGATTCTTTAGGATCAAAGTTGAACATCTTTTTTTCGGTACGAACATCTATATCTAGCACATGTTAGATATAGCACTTGAAATGGTATATGAAAAAGCAAAGGAATCTATGACTTATGTCCCATATTTTTCCGAGAACGGAATTCATATCAGATCCGATCAATTCAATTCGGAACTATCTGATAAAACAAGGACTCTTTCTATTCCTACTAAGAAAGAGAAGAGAGATCGTTCTTCAGTGGAAGAAATGAGATTATCGAATCATTCTAGAAAAGAACTAATGAATTCAAACCTGTTGAAGAAAATAAGATTTTTCATAGGAAAATGATAATGATAAGGGATTACGTACATCCCTTATGGGGATAAAGAGGAAATAATTCCATGTAGAGTGTTTCAATTTGGAACGAAGATTCAATATTACTGTATCCTTATGGAACAGAATATATTACCATGCATGATATGGAAGGAACACAATAATTGATTCTTAAGCATTACCATTATAGCCCACTTCTCCCCCATACTACGAGTGAAAGGGAAAATGTAAAAACTACCATTAAAGCAGCCCAAGTTATATCGACTTTATCCATACGGATCGTGTTCTCTAAAAAATAATGATTTCATCATCGAGATGATAAGGGAACTATTAACCATAGTGAAAAGTTGAAGTTGAAATGAATGGTCCACCTTTTCATTCTGAATGTTACTGATGTTCATGCTAATATGAGAGATCAATAAATCCATTTGTTCATTGACCAACAAGTTACTATAACTAACTCGAGGGTCGTACATTCACGACAGAATTGGGATCAAATGTACGTAACTCACTATCTATATTGGTAATATGTACCAATATGTCTCCAGAGGTTCTGTAATGGAAATAAAGACTTTTCCTTCCATTTACTTACCTCAACAAGGTGACACCCGGATTCGAACTGGGGATGGAGGATTTGCAGTCCTCTGCCTTACCGCTTGGCTATGTCACTGAGATATGGGAATCCCATGGACAGATCGAATCTTTTCTCCTTTCAAGTCATTTGTCTATCCTTTAAGTATAGTATGAGATGTATGCTAAAGTCAACCATAAAGGAAATGGATCTAATTTGTTCTCCGTCTTTCTTTCGATCTGACTATTTTCAGTAGGAAATTTTCTAAGTGAGATTAACATTTAAGAATGGTTTGATTCATTCGTTCATAGCTCAATTTCACGTGGTTGGAAGAAGTATCAAAGTACCTCTTCCTTATCCTTTTTTTTTTAAAAAATTGGAAGTATATCTGGATACGGGTAGAATTTCATGGGATATAGTGAAGACTGAATATACATCCGAATCTTTTTTGTCAGATTGATCCATATAGATCAATCGGGAATAATTTCATAGATTTTTCTACAGATGGGAAACTTCCAATGCGATTAGATGAAAATGAGGGAGAGTTTACAATCCCTGAATTTGGTAAGATACAATTTGAAGGATTCTGTCATTTTATCGATCAGGGCTTGATGGAAGAACTTCATAATTTTCCAAAAATTGAGGATATAGATAAAGAAATTGAATTCAGGCTTTTTGGTAATGAATATGAATTAGCAGAACCTTTCATCAAAGAGAGAGATGTTGTATATCGGTCCCTTACATATTACTCTGAATTATATGTACCAGTAAGATCGATTTGGAGGAATAGTTGGAAGATACTGAAACAAACTGTATTTCTCAGAAATATTCCTTTAATGAATTCCCATGGAACATTTGTAGTAAATGGGATTTACAGAGTCGTAGTTAATCAAATATTAATAAGTCCTGGTATTTATTACCATTCGGAATTAGACCATAATAGAATTAATTATATATATACTGGAACTCTGATTTCAGATTGGGGAAGAAGATCGAAATTAGAGATCGATGTGGGAGAAAGGATATGGGCTCGTGTAAGCAGAAAACAAAAAATATCTATTCCAGTTCTATTATCAGCTATGGGTTTAAATCTCGAAGAGATTCTGGACAATACTCGCTATCCCGAAAGATTTTTATTTTTATTGAAGAAGAAGGAGAGGTGGGAGCGGGAGGAATATCTATGGTCGAGGGAAAAAGCCATTCTGGAGTTTTATAAAAAACTCTACTGTATAAGTGGCGATTTGGTATTTTCCAAGTCTCTATGTAAAGAATTGCAAGAAATTTTTTTCGACAAAGATGTGAATTGGGAAAGATTGGTCGACGAAATCTGAACCAAAAACTGAACCTTGATATACCTGAGAACAAGATTTTTTCATTACCACAAGATGTATTAGCTGCTGTGGATTACCTTATCGGGGTGAAATTTGGAATGGGTACACTCGATGATATAGATCACCTCAGAAATCGACGGATTCATTCTGTAGCAGATTTATTACAGAATCAATTTAGATTAGCTCTAGGTCGTTTAGAAGATGCAGTTAAAAGAACTATACACAGAGAAACCAAGCGCAAATCAACTCCTCAGAACTTGGTCACTTCAACTCTATTAAAAAACACTTTTCAAATTTGGTTCACACCCCTTATCCCAATTTTTGGATCAAACTAATCCATTGACGGAAATAGCTCATGGGCGAAAATTGAGCCATTTAGGCCCTGGGGGCTTAACAGGGTGAACTGCTAGTTTTCGGACACGGGATATGCATCCCAGTTATTATGGGCATATTTGTCCAGTCAATACGTCCGAAGGAATGAATGATGGACTTTTTGCATCATTATCTATTCATGCAAAGATTGGTGATTGTGGTTCTTTACAAAGTCCATTCTATAAGATCTCCGAGAGATCGAGAGAAGAACATATGGTTTATCTACTACCGGGAGAAGATGAGGATGAATACTATCGGATAGCTACGGGGAATTCTTTGGCATTAAATTAGGGAATTCAAGAGGAACAAATTACTCCAGCTCGATACCGAGGAGTTTCCCTTATTCCTTTTCTCGAACATAATGATGCGAATCGCGCTCTAATGGGTTCTAATATGTAGCGTCAAGCAGTTCCACTTTTTCGATCCGAGAAGTGCATTGCCAGAACAGGGTTGGAAGGTCAAGCAGCTCTAGATTCAGGAAGTGTAGCTATAGCTACACAATAGGGAAGGATCGAGTATATCGATGCTGTAAATATAACTTCATCGGTTAATGGAGACACTGTACAAATATAATCAGTTATATATCAACGTTCTAATACCAATACTTGTATGCATCAAAAACCTCAAATTCATCAAGGGGAATGTGTAAAGAAGGGACAAATTCTAGCGGATGGTGCGACTACGGTAGGCGGAGAACTATCTTTGGGAAAAAACGTTTTAGTAGCTTATATGCCATGGGAAGGATACAATTTCGAAGACGCAATACTCATTAGTGAATGTTTGGTATATGAAGATATTTATACCTCTTTCCATATCATAAGATACAGGATTGAAATCTGTATGACGAGCTAGGGTCCTGAAAGAATCACTAGAGAAATACCTCGTTTAGATGCTCATTCACTTCGTCATTTGGACGAAAATGGTCTTGTAATGCTAGGATCTTGGATAGAAACAGGTGATGTTTTGGTAGGTAAATTAACGCCTCAAACAATAGAAGAATCATTATGTACCCCAGAAGGAAGATTATTACAAACCATATTTGGTATTGAGGTATCCACTGCGAGAGAAAATTGTCTCAGAGCACATATAGGTGGAAGGGGTCAAGTTATCGACATGAGATGGATCAATAGAGTAGATGATTCTGATGATAATACGTAAACAGTACACGTATATATATCACAGAAACGTAAGATACAAGTGGGTGATAAAGTAGCTGGAAGGCATGGTAATAAAGGTATTATTTCAATAGTTTTGCCCAGACAAGATATGCCCTATTTGCAAAATGAATACCAGTTGATATGGTATTGAATCCATTAGGGGTACCTTCACGAATGAATGTAGGACAGATCTTTCAATGTTTGCCCGGTTTAGCAGGAAACCCAATGAAAAAACATTATAGAATAACACCTTTTGACGAAAAATACGAGCGAGAAGCTTCGAGAAAACTAGTGTTTCCTGAACTTTACAAAGCTAGTTAGCAAACAACTAATCCATGGGTATTCGAACCAGATCATCCTGGAAAACATAGATTAATTGATGGAAGAACAGAGGATGTTTTTGAACAATCTGTTACAATAAGAAAAGCTTATATGTCGAAATTGAGTCATCAAGTTGATGAGAAAATACATGCACGTTCGAGTGGTCCTTATGCACGGGTTACACAACAACCTCTTAGAGGAAAATCCAAATGAGGGGGGCAACGAATAGGAGAAATGGAAGTTTGGGCTCTAGAAGGTTTTGGTGTTGCTTATATTTTACAAGAGATGCTTAATCTCAAATATGACCATATTAGAACTCGTAATGAAGTACTTGGTGCCATTATCACTGGAGGGCCAATACCTAAACCTGACACTGCTCCAGAATCTTTCCGATTGCTCATTCGAGAATTATGATCTTTAGCTCTAGAATTGAATCATGCTATTATATCTGAGAAAAACTTTCAGATAGATAGAGAGGAAGTTTGATCACAATAAATTGAGATCTTTTATGATTGACCAGAATAAACATCAACAACTTCGAATTGGATTAGCTTCTCCCAAACAGATTTGTGCTTGGTCCGAAATTTTTTTACCTAATGGTGAGATAGTTGGACAGGTGACTAAAACTTATACTCTACATTATGAAACTAATAAACCAGAAAGAGATGGATAATTTTGTGAAAGAATCTTTGGACCTATCAAAAGTAGAGTTTGTTCTTATGGAAATTCTCCGGGGATTGGAAATGAGAAGATAGATGCAAAATTTTGCACACAATGTGGAGTTGAATTCGTTGATTCTAGAATTAGAAGATATCAAATGGGATACATTAAATTGGCATGTCCGGTGGTTCACGTATGGTATTTGAAACACCTTCCCAGTTATATTGCGAATCTATTAGCTAAAAATCGGAAAGAATTAGAAGGTCCAATATACTGCGATGTGTGACTTGATCACAAGTTCCAATCATACAGATCCGTAATCAGGAACTGTCATCCTATTAAATCTCATTGGGATGCCTTTACCTCTGACATGACCCTCCAGAGGAGTAGCATGAAGCTCAGAATTATAAGCATCTTTTCAAGATGCTGAGAAAGAGGAATTAGTCCAGGGTTTAGATATTATGTATCAAATTGCTAATTGAACTTTGTGAAAACACTTCTTTCAGATAATGGAATTTGAAATTCATTCTCTTTTATTTGGGTTAGCCCTGAATAGAGGTATTCCGGACCGAAGATATGGCTATAGGAGTCTATTCATCGCACATATGCTTCGATCAATAGTATTGTAACCATCGAAGTAAAGCAAAGCAAGCAAAAACCTAAAGGATCAAATGGAACGAGATAAAGACAAGTAAATCCCTAATTGAAGTTCTTTCAAGAAGAAAAGGATTGTTCGAAAGGGAGGAGACTGCTCAATAATTCCATATCTATGTTGTAGAATCATAACATAAAGGAATACTCAATTTCACTTGGAACTTGAGCAGAGAGTAGCGATCTCTCTTCAGAGCGAAAAAGAGTTTTTTGCATCTTTTTTTTTAGTTACTTGAGCTGGATGAGAGGAAAATTTCACGTCCGATCCTAAAGGGGGGGAAATCTTAGAATAACATATCCAAATATTTTTCTTGCTAGGCCCATAGCTAACAAACCAACTTTATTGATATCACGGGGTACATTCGATTATGAGATTCAATCCTGGAGAGAGATTATTCCTCATTACCTCTCTGCTCGTCCTTATTACCTCTTTCCTCGGGGTTCTAGAACATTTAAAGAGAGAGAAATAGATACTAGGGGAGATGCTATCGGGAAACAACTAATGGGTCTGGATCTGCAAATGATTATAGATCATTCACATATGGAATGGAAGATCTTGGTGGAATTGAAATGGAATAGATTGGAAGAGAACCAAGAATCTACTGTGGATAGATGGGAGGATGAAAAAATTAGAAGAAGAAAGGATTTTCTGGTTGGACGCATGAAATTGGCTAAACATTTTCTCCAAACAAATATAGAACCAAAATGGATGGTCTTATGCCTATTACCAGTTCTTCCTCCCGAACCGAGGCCAATCGTTCAATTAGGTGAAGGTGGACTTATTACCTCATCAGATCTAAATGAACTTTATCGAAGAGTTATCAATCGAAATAATACTCTTACAAATTTATTAGCAAGAAGTGGATCTGAGTCATTTGTTATTTATCAAACAGAATTGATCCAGGAAGCCGTAGATGCACTTCTCAATAATGGTATCTGTGGACAACCAATGAGAGACAGTCATAATAGGCCTTATAAATCGTTCTCAGATGTGATCGAAGGCAAAGAGGGAAGATTTCGTGAAAATTTACTAGGAAAACGAGTTGATTATTCAGGTCATTCTGTTATTGTGGTGGGTCCCTTTCTATCATTGTACCAATGTGGTTTACCCTCAGAAATAGCAATAGAGCTTTTTCAAGCATTTTAATTCGTAGTCTCATCGAACGACATATTGCTCCCAACCTAAGAACTGCTAAAAGTATGATTCGAGATAAGGGACCCATTGTATGGGAAGCACTTCAGGAGGTTATGCAAGGACATCCCATATTGTTGAATCGAGCACCTACCTTACACAAATTGGGAATACAAGCATTTTAACCTATTTTAGTAGAAGAACGTGCCATTCGTTTACATCCATCGGTTTGTGGGGGATTTAATGCAGACTTGGACGGAGATCAGATGGCTGTCCATGTACTTTTATCTCTGGAAGCTAGAGCAGAAGCTCGTTTACTCATGTTTTCTGAGACAAATCTTTTGTCTCCAGCTATTGGGGATCCTATTTCTATACTGACTCAGGATATGCTTCTTGGACTTTATATATCAACGGTCCAAAATAGTCAAGGTATTTATGGTAATAGGTACCATCCGTATCACTCGGAAAATAAAAGCTTTTCTTGTAAGAAACCTTCCTTTTATAGTTATGATGATGTGCTCATGGCTTACCGACAAAAATGAATTGACTTATACAGCCCCTTATGGCTTCGGTGGGGGGAAGTGGATTTACGTATCATTACCTCAGTAAAACAAGAAGCCCCTATTGAAGTTCAATACGAATCTTTGGGTACTTTCCACGAAATCCATGAACATTATCGAATAAGAAAAGGTAGAATGGGAGAAATCCTTAATATATACATTCGAACAACTGTTGGTCGTACTCATTTCAATCGAGAAATGGAAGAAGCCATACAAGGGTTTGCCTATTCTGAACACCCAAATAAATCACTACTAGCTCTCAGGATCTAATGTTATTGATCTTATGATTTTTTCATTAGTGTAGATATAGAGATAGAGGAAGCCTTCGAATAACCGGCTTGAACCCATTGCTTAATCCTGCTCATGAAAATATGGAGATTTTTCCTTATGAAGGAACGAACTAGATTGCCCTTTGATAATTTTCCCTTTTATAATAAAGTGATGGATAAAACTGCCATTAAAAAGCTTATTAGCAGATTAATAGATCACTTCAGAATGACATATACATCACATATCTTGGATCAACTCAAGACTTCGGGTTTTCAACAAGCTACTGATACAACTATTTCATTAGGAATTGATGATCTTTTAACAGCGCCTTCCAAAGGATGGCTCGTCCAAGATGCGGAGCAACAAGGTTCTGTTTCATAGAAACAAAATCATTATGGGAATGTACACGTAGTGGAAAAATTACGTCAATCGATTGAGATATGGTATGCTACCAGTGAATATTTGAGAAAAGAAATGAATCTAAATTTTAGCATGACTAATCCCTTAAATCCAGTACATGTCCTTCTCAGGAGCTAGGGGAAGTACATCTTAGGTTCACCAATTAGTAGGTATGAGAGGATTAATGTCAGATCCTCAAGGACAAATCATCGATCTACCCATTCAACAGAATTTACGCGAAGGGCTCTCTTTAACGGAATATATTATTTCCTGTTATGGGGCTCGTAAAGGAGTTGTGGATGTTGTTGTACGAACAACAGATTCTGGATACCTCACACGTAGACTCGTTGAAGTAGTTCAACACATTGTAGTACGTAGAACAGATTGTGGCACTATCCAAGGTATTTTCGTAAGTCCCATTCGAGGTCGAGAGAGGGACCAAATGAAATTGTTGTACGAACACAAATACTGATTGGCTGTGTGTTAGCAGACGATGTATATATAAATAGGAGATGCATTGCCACGCGCAATCAGGATATTGGAGTTGGATTTTCCAATCAATTAATAAACCTTCGAACACAACCAATATATATACGAACCCCCTTTACTTGCAAGAGTATATCTCAGATTTGTCAATTATGTTATGGTCGGAGTACTACTCACAGTCGCTTGATTGAATTAGGAGAAGCAGTAGGTATTATTGTGGGCCAATCCATTGGAGAACCAGGAACTCAACTAACACTAAGGACTTTTCATACTGGGGGGGTATTTACTGGTGATATTGCAGAACATATACGAGCCCCTTTCAATGGAAAGATTGAATTCAATGAAAATTTGGTTTATCCCACACGTACACGTAATGGACATCCTGCTTATCTATGTCATAATAACTTATCCATTACTATTGATGGTTAGGATCAAGTACAGAACTTAACCATTCCGCCACAAAGTTTGCTTTTGGTTCAGAATGATAAATATGTGGAATAGGAACAGCTTATTGCCGAGGTTCGTGCTAGAACATCTTCCTTCAATGAAAAAGTTCGCAAACATATATATTCTGACTTAGAAGGAGAAATGCACTGGAGTACCAATGTGTGTCATGCACCTGATTATGTACAAGGTAATGTTCATCCTATACTCAGGACGGGTTACTTATGGATATTATCAGGAGGTATATACGGATCTCGTGTAGTACCCTTTCCATTTCATAAGTACCAGGATCAAGTATATGTTCAACCTTTTGTTGCCAAACATCAATCACTTTCTGATTCTTACGTGGATCAAGTGGAACATAGATCAGGTGACTCAAATTGCTATGAGAAGGAAGAACAAATCTTCAATTATTCAGAAACTGAAACTGATCGGACCATATCCAACAAGCATCGAGACTCTATTTATGTCTTTTACCCTAATAATCACAATATTAAGGGGAAAAAGCAAATGAATCGATTCATCGTCTCATTGCAGTGTGATAAAGAATGGGAAAAAAGAATAATACCTTGTCTTGATGCGATTCTTAGAATACCCAAAAGTGGTATTCTACAGAGAAATTCCATTTTTGGATATTCTAACGTAGAACATGGAATACCTGATGGGTCGAATATGACAACACCGTTTTCCCTAGATTTATCGAGGGAAGGGGACAACTTGCAGATTCAAATTAGCTATTCTATTTCGTATGAATATGGTGAACGAATCCAAGTAATGAGTGATATAAGTATTCCATTGGTTCGATCTTGTATAGGATTTGATTGGGAACAAATAGATTCTATAGAATCTAAGGCTTATGTTTCTCTTATTTCAGTAAGAACAAATAAGATCGTTAACAATATGGTTCAAATTAGCTTGATGAAATACCCCCCTTTTTTCATGGGGAGAAGGGACAATAAAACAAGTCCAAATTTGATGTTCCATAACAATTTGGACCACACTAATCTTTTATCTTCGAATGGGGCGAGTCAATTAATTAGTAAGCATCAAGGAACTATTTGTTCATTATCTAACGGGGAAGAAGACAGTGGATCTTTTATGGTTCTATCACCATCCGACTATTTTCGAATCATTCTATTCAATGATTCTAAATGTTATGATACGAGAAATCAATCAAATAGAAAGGATCCTATGAGAAAAATCATTGAATTTTCAGGTCTCTTGGGTAATTTAAATAGTATAACCAACCGTTTTCCATCCTCCCATTTTCTAACTTATAAAAAAGTATTATCAAAGAAACATTCCATTTTCCACAATTCTTTAAATACTTTCCAAGTACCTAAATATTATTTCATGGACGAAAATATGATAATTTATCATTTCGATCCATGTAGGAACATCATTTCCAATCTATTGGGTCCAAATTGGCGCTCTTCCTCATCCGAATCCGAATTCTGCGAAAAAACATTTCCAGTAGTTAGTCTTGGACAATTGATTCCTGAAAGTGTATGGATATCTGAGGATTAACCACTCCCCGAATTTGGTCAAATTATAGCAGTTGATGAGGAATCTTTAGTCATTAGATCAGCTAAACCTTATTTGGCTACTCGAAAAGCGACTGTCCATAGTCATTATGGAGAAATTCTTGACAAAGGAGATACATTGATAACATTGATATATGAAAGGTTCAAATCCAGTGATATAATTCAAGGTCTTCCTAAAGTTGAACAATTGTCAGAAGCCCGTTTGAATAATTCAATATCGATGAATCTGAAAGAAAGTTTTGAAAATTGGATCGGAGATATGACAAGATTTCTTGGAAGTCTTTGGGGGTTATTCATAAGCGCTAGGATAACTATGGAACAAAGTCATATTCATTTGGTCAATCAGATTCAAAAAGTTTACCGATCCCAAGGGGTACGAATTGGTGATAAGCATATAGAGGTTATTGTACGCCAAATGACATCGAAAGTCTTAATTTCAGAAGATGGAATGGCTAATGTTTTTTCACCGGGGGAGCTCATTGTATTATCACGAGCACATAGAATGGATCGTGCTCTGGAAGAGGCAATCTACTATCAAACCATGTTATTAGGAATAACAAGGGAATCTCTGAATACTCAAAGTTTTATATCCGAAGCGAGTTTCCAAGAAACTGCTCGGGTCTTAGCTAAAGTTGATCTACAAGGTCGCATCGATTGGTTGAAAGGCTTGAAGGAAAATGTTATTCTCAGGGGGATGATGCCTGCCGGTACTGGGCAACATATTCACCGTTCAAGGAAACGAAACGGAATAGATCCAAGAATAGGGAATAGGAATCTATTTAGCAACAAAGTGAAGGACATTTTATTTCATCATGACAAAGTAGATTTTTTTTCCTTTCAAGACAATTCTCACAAATATCACAATATATTAAAACAACAATTAAAATAGTCTTGAGAAATAGAGTTCTTGTTATGTTCATGAATATCTCTTCTATAATAGGAAGAATATCAAATATTCTATGAGTGAGAATGTTTCTATCACGTACTAGACAGATAGGCAATCTTTGAGATGTAATTGATTCCGTTGGAATAATTAGATATTACGATACATTTTATTTCGCTATTTTGGGGAGGAAAGCGAATGAGAATGAGCAAAAGATATTGGAACATTGATTTGGAAGAGATGATGGAAGCAAGAGTTCATTTAGGGCATAAAACTAGGAAATGGAACCCTAAGATGGCACCTTACATTTTTACAGAGCGTAAAGATACTCATATTATAAATCTAGCTAAAACTGCTCGTTCTTTATCAGAAGCTTGTGATTTGCTGTTTGATATAGCAGGTAGAGGAAAACAATTCCTGATAGTCGGTACGAAATATCAAGCAATTGATTTAGTAGCATCAGCTGCTACAGAAGCTCGATGTCATTATGTAAATAGAAAATGGCTTGGTGGTATGTTAACTAATTGGTCTACTACATAGACGAGACTTCAGAAGTTCAAGGATTTAAAAAAAGAACAAGATACGGGACGATTCAGTCAACTTCCAAAAAAAGAAGCAGCTATGCTCAAGAGACAATTAGACCAATTGCAGAAATATCTAGGTGGGATTAGATATATGACAAGCTTACCCGATATTGCTATAATTACCAATCAACGAGAAGAATCCATTGCTCTTGGGGAATGTAGAACTTTGGGTATTCCGACAATTTGCTTGGTTGATACAGATTGTGATCCAGATCTCGTTGATATCCCAATTCTAGCCAATGATGATGGTATAACTTCAATCCAATTGATCCTGAACAGATTAATGTCAGCAATTTGCGAAGGAAGGGCATTAAGGTCATTATAGCTATATGAAGGGCTAATAGAAAGTAATAAAAAAAATAAAAAAAAAGGGGGGGGGAGGACCTGAGGATTTACTGAGTTGGCTGCTATTCCATCCAAGATCTCGTAAGAGGGAATTTCATTTATTGATTTGGTTGGCTGCTCCAAATTGAAAAATATTCTTAATGGAATACCCTTTTTATTATCTCGTGCATCAAAAATTCTGATGAGAGCGAAATAATTGAGGAATCTCTCATTTGACAAAAATAATTTATTTTCTTCTTTAAGTTCATCTTTACAAGGGGGTAATATGGATATGGATATCGTACGATCTCCTATTAGCACATTGAATCATATCTATGAGATATCCCGTGTGGAGGTGGGTCAACATTTTTATTGGCAAATAGGGGGGTTTCAAGTTCATGGACATGTATTTATAACTTCTTGGGTTGTAATTGCCATCTTATTAGGTTCAGCTACCATAGCTGTTCGAGATCCACAAACCATTCCTACCGGTGGTCAAAATTTTGTTGAATATATTCTCGAATTTTTTCGGGAGTTGACCAGAACTCAGATTGGGGAGGAAGAATATGGTCCCTGGGTTCCCTTTATTGGAACTATGTTTCTATTTATCTTTGTTTCTAACTGGTCAGGTGCTCTTCTTCCTTGGGGAATTCTAAAATTACCTCAGCAGGAGTTAGCCGCACCTACAAATGATATTAATACTACGGTTGCTCTAGCTTTACTTACGTCAGTAGCATATTTCTATGCAAGTCTTAATAATATGGCTAGGCCCAACCAGGTGCACTTTGGAGATAGAAAAGTTCATAATCTCAATGAATTACTTCCGAATGGGGAATAGCGAAGAACTATAGCATTTCATAATTGATTGGGAAATGAACTCTTAGTTTATAACAACCAATGAGGGAGGACCACTAGAATGGTTAAAGCTGAACTATTTGAAGTCTAAGAACAACTAACTGGGTATTCTTTCCACCGCTGTGTCAAGATGAGATGGATTCAAAGGCATAGTTGGAGATTGATCTGATATATAACATTCATATCAATGGAATAATTTGATCTATTTACTGAAAAATAGTCCCAATCTCCCATCCAATTTTAGTTCCAATGCTGAACTGACAACCTAAACAGAAGGGAATTTATTTGATAGAACAAAAAGGAGGAGGCACAAATTAATTGATTGAATGGAATGATTCAATTTTCATGAGGGAAGAAGAGGAGAGAAAAGGGGAAACAAAAACAACATAAAACTTTCTTGATAATTGCAAATCCCTTTTTCTGGAAGAGCCCTTCGGAGATCTCGGTCTTTTATAAATTGATTCTAATCTTCCGTAAACGGAACAGAAAGGGAAAGCTTGGTGTGAAGGGAACGTATATGTTCCTGGGGAATAAAAAAGAACTGAGCAGGAGAGCCGAATGAATTGAAAGATTCGTGTTCAGTTTGGGAAGAGATTATGAATTCGTGAAATTTGTGAATAGATAATCTACTTTCATTAAGTAATCTATTAGATAACCGTAAACAGAAAATATTGGAGACTATTCGGAATTCGGAAGAACTATGTAAAGGAGCTATCGATTAGCTCGAGAAAGCTCGGGCTTGCTTAAGGAACGTGGAAATGATAGCAGACGAAATCCAGGTAAATGGAAACTCCCAAATAGAATGAGAGAAAGAGGATCTCCTCAATACTGCTTCTGAGAATTTGGAACAATTAGAGGATCCCAAGAATGAGACGATTTACTCCGAACAGTAAAGAGCATTTGACCAGATCCGACAACAAGTTTCTCACCAAGCTTTACGAAGAGCTATACGAACTTTGAATAGTCATTTGAATACTCAGTTACATTTATGTACGATCGATCACAATATTGGCCTGCTTAGAACCATGATGAACGCAAATGATTAGTTGTTATAGGTCCTATTTCTCAATAGATAATTAGAAAGGTTAAGGACCTATTTCTGAACAGATAATGAATAAGTGCTAATGGGAAGTATTAGACTCGACGAAATTATTAGTATTATACGGAAACAGATCGAACAATATAACAACGAAGTAAGAGTTGGTAATCTTGGCACCGTACCTCAAGTAGGAGATGGCATTGCTCGTATTCATGGTCATGATGAAGTAATGGCAGGGGAATTAGTGGAATTATGAGATGGTACAGTAGGCATTGCCCTAAATTTGGGATCGGATAATATTGGAGCTATATTAATGGGCGATGGCTTGATGATACAAGAAGGTAGTTCCATGAGAGCAACAGGAAAAATTGCTCAGATACCAGTAAGTGATGCGTATTTGGGTCGTGTTGTAATTGCTCTAGCCCAACCCATTGATGGTAAGGGTAAAATTTCAGCTTCCGAATTTCAACTGATTGAATCTCCCGCTCCAGGTATTATATCAAGACGTTCCATATATGAACCCCTTCAAACGGGGCTTATTGCTATTGATTCTATGATTCCTATAGGGCGTGGTCAGCGAGAATTAATTATTGGGGACAGACAGACTGGCAAGATAGCAGTAGCTACAGATACTATTCTTAATCAAAAGAGTCAAAATGTAATCTGTGTCTATGTAGCAATTGGTCAAAGAGATTCTTCCGTGGCTCAGGTAGTTAATACATTCCGAGAACGTGACACAATGGCATATACCATTGTGGTAGCGGAAACTGCGCATTCTCCCGCTACATTACAATATCTCGCCCCTTATACTAGAGCAACTTTGGCTGAATACTTCATGTATAAAAAACAACACACATCAATCATTTATGATGCTCTCTCCAAACAGGCACAAGCTTATCGACAAATGTCTCTTCTATTAAGAAGACCACCTGGCCGAGAAGCTTATCCGGGAGATGTTTTCTATTTGCATTCCCGTCTCTTGGAAAGAGCAGCTAAATTAAGTTCCCAGTTAAGTGAGGGGAGTGTTACTGCTCTACCAATAGTTGAGACTCAAGCTGGAGATGTTTCAGCTTATATTCCCACTAATGCAATTTCCATTACCGATGGACAAATATTTTCATCGGTCGATCTATTCAATGCCGGGATCCGACCTGCTATTAATGTGGGTATTTCCATCTCTAGAGTAGGATCTGCGGCTCAGATAAAAGCTATGAAAAAGGTAGCTGGAAAGTTGAAATTAGAGTTAGCTCAATTTGCAGAGTTGGAAGCTTTTGCACAATTTGCTTCCGATCTTGATAAAGCTACTCAAGATCAATTGGCGAGGGGTCAACGATTACGTGAGTTGCTCAAACAATCTCAGTCGGCTCCTTTGACTGTAGAAGAACAAATAGCTACTATTTATACCAGAACAAATGGATACCTGGATATATTCGAAATAGCACAGGTGAGAAAATTTCTCCTTGGGTTAAGATTTTATTTGATAAAAAATAAACCTCAGTTCGGAGAAATTATACGTACTACTGGTACATTTACAGAAGAAGTGAAAGCCCTTCTGGAAGAGGCTCTTAAGGAACATACTGAACTTTTTTTACTTCAAGAAAAAAAATGAATATTTGATCATTTGGTGGAATTATTCAGAACAGTAAAAAGAACTAAAGAATTTGTTCCATTCCAATCCAATACATTGCACAACAATTTATAACAATTGAAGAGTATTACGTCCAATAGGATTTGAACCTATAATGAAGGTTTAGAAGACCTCTGTCCTATCCATTAGATGATGGACGCTCTTTTTTTCTCTTCCCTTTTTTTTATTTGAATTCCCTTTGGCATACATGATCTACCTTTTTATTCACACTGAGGTTATAGGATAGGAAAAGAATGGAATCTATTTCACATTAATTGATTTCGAGTGAATCGTGAAATTATGTTATATACTTAATCACTTTATATCTACCTATTATATATCTATATAGATAGATATAGAATAGGTAGATATCTGTTAGCGGGTAGTGGGAGTCGAACCCGCATCGTTAGCTTGGAAGGTGTTGTGGGGAAAAATGCCTATGCAGGACGATCCTATCCACCTAAGGTGTGACAGAGCCTTAGCAACAAACAGATACAGCTATTCTGGTTTCTTCCTTTATGAAATGTGAAAGAGGGGAGATCGATAGACTTACCGTTGTCTTCCGTTTGTCCCTCGATCTAGATCCTCTTCTCTTTGGGTGTTCACAGCTACTTGCCTCCTCGCTTGCTCAAGAGAACAGCTACTTGATTACCACGAGATCACAAGAGAACAGCTACCTACGACAAGAGAACAGCTACTTGCGACAAGAGAAGAACACAACACAAAGGCAAATATTCATATTCATAAATGATTCAGGATTAGAAGTAAATCAAATACACTAATGCAATCATACAAATACACCAGTATATAGGAGAAAACCAAGATAGCTTTATTGACTGATAAAAAGGTTCAGGAAGAGATACAACCCAGAGGGCTCCAATCCAGCATCTCCTTCCCAGCAGAATGGAATTCCTTCTTCAGCTCCCTTCAAAGCATTAAGCACCCAATGTTTCCAGTCTCAAACCAACAACAATTCTTTGCAATAACAAAATTCCAGCCTCTAGATCTCATGGAGGAGAGATCTATATATAGTTATTTTGGAGAGAGGATGAGTCAGCTTGAGATCTGACTAGTGTCCTCTCCCTCTCTCAGTTCTTGAGTCCACTTGGAGGTTATTGCTTCCACTTGGAGATTTGGAACCTCTTACTCATCACCAGTCGAATTCCCTGAGGCAAGTGTCATTTTGGAAGCTTCCTGAGCATTGACACCTTGAGGAATGAGCCTGCCACTTGTCCAAACTCGCTTAGCGCAGGTAGCCTTTATTGGAGTTGAAATTCAACGCAGGTAGACAGTGGAGCAGTTGACATTCAGCGCAGATGCTCAGTGGAGCAGTTGACATGATCCTGAATTGACTTGTTTTTGAGTGGTTTCAGGTGGAGAACTTCTGTGAATTGCTGTGGTTAGTTGGCCTTGTTCCTCTAGGGGTAGGAACAACATGTTTAGGGACTTTGGATCCCTTAGATTATGGACATTTCATGTTCAATGCTGTAAGGCACAAAAATGTCTATAACAGTTGCCCCCTAAAGTATGAGGCCGTTTATCGGGTGAAATGCTTTATCCAGGAGGGTCCGAAGTTCATCCATTTGCTGGGAGGAGACCTGTAATACGATACAATACAATACATTATGATTCATACTGCTTTCATGATCTAGCTGAGGCGGGCATTCCCATGCTCAGCTTTATAAATTCATTTTTGTACATAGAACAGACGATCGTCTGATCGTAGACTGATAACTTTGGCGAAATTATCATCCTTTGAGTAGGATGATCATCTGCTGCAATGATGTACATGTCAAATGTCTTTATTTTTCCTGAATATATATCGCAGCCCGGATGGATGAAACTAGATCCGGGGTCTTCAAACTCGTTCGATCTTCGCTCTAAGTACAAGTCGTTCCATGTGAGAATTGCGCTGAAGTCGAACATGGAAAGACATCGCTTGATTACCGGTCAATGATGTAAACTGTTAACAAGCGCGAGAGGAATCACCGATAATGATAATGATCCTCAAGGTACTGCAGTACAATTCACGTGGTGTGAATAAAGGACTTGGCGTCAAACACCACGCAAAATCTTCTGGTCGAAGGTCATTGATGTATACCTGTCGCCGGAAGTGAGAAACTTGCCATTGAGGCATGCAAGCTTCAAAGTACTGAAGGGGATGTTCCTAGATCAACTTCTTGGATAATGAGATGATGTCGACAAGAAGGAATCCGTCAAAGGAGGGCCTTGATGAATCCCACATCAGTGACACAGAATGGAGCTAATGATTTTAATGGAGGTGAAAACGATCTGTGACATATGATTCAGGGTGGCGGTCATGAATGGATGAAGGATAATGTATGGCAGTGGATGGGACCCGATTGACTCTTTCTGAACGACTTCTCTTTAACATATGGCGACACTGATGCGATGGATCGGTAGCATTACCCCAAATATGGATGGTATGGTGAGACCATGTTGATGTGAGGGGTGAATGAAACAACCCAACCCGAATGTGGTACGGAGGAAAAGTGTCATGTTCAAGAGCGACCTGCTACCATCAAAGTTTTCTTTAGTTTCTCCCAATTTTTCCCCAGTCATTGCTGACCAGTACCTCTTTATTTTTGTCAAGCTTGAGGAGGATAACATATGCTTGTTCTATAACCTGCCCTTCGAGCAAGCCCATCGCTATGTTTTAATGAGCCTAGCGATAGTGAAACTCGTTCTCGTCTAAAGACAAGTTTGTCGCTATTTAATAATTTTAACGAGTCTAACGACAAGGATAACTCGGTCCTTTTCATTTTTAGAGAGTCTGAAAAGGTACATAAAGTTAACTCCAAAATTCCTTTTTCGTCATCTAATCCCTTAAGTCCGAATAAGTATAAAACAATACAGAAGGGATGAGTTTTCGATAGTTTTAACGAGCCGAACAACACAAGCGCTCGATCTTTTTGTGCAATAATCCCTCAGGTCCAAAAAGATTAAAATCTAGAGGAGGGATAGCTCTTCCGGTCACTTTAACGAGCTGGAAGGCAAAAACTCGGCAATCTTTTCATATTTTACGAGTCAGTTGAAAAGAGCTTAAAGAAGACTCGTCTTTCGAGGAACGAGTGATAAACAGGGTTAGCAGCAGATTCCAGGTACAGGTTGGAATTTTCCAATCACGGCAGTGTCACAAGGATGGCTAGGTGAAATCACTCTTCGCAGCTGTTCCTGAAAATGGGTAAACAATCATATGGAGGTGAATGATCGGCCAAATGAAAAGTGGAGGTGGCAGGTGCAAACACGACCAAGGCTTTTATGGCTGATAAATTTACGATCACAGTGGTTATTTACCGGTTCATTTTTTCTGAATGAGCTTGAACTCTAGGGGAAAGCTTGCACACAATCACTTTTCTATTTTTTAACGAGCATAAATTCCGCGTTAAAACTGCTCGATATCGCTTTTCTATTTTTTAACGAGCATAAATTCCGCGTTAAAACTGCTCGATTTTGCGTTTATTTTTTAACGAGCATGAACTTTATGCTAAAACTGCTCGATTACCCAGTCATAAGATAAGAGTGTCTCATCAAGATTCTATTTTTTATGGAGCTTCATCTCACTAAGCTTTGCTCCTTATCCTTTCTTTATGCAAGTTAGGAAACGGCTAACCCAAAAAACAGATAAATAACCGCTCTTTGCTTGCACTCCAAAAGGTTTGCATGCCCCCAGGTATAAAGTATGATTTCAAGGTTACCTCTACTTCTTTTCCTTCAAAACAATTGTTTTAAAGAGAGAGGCTTACCTCTTTCAGGTTACCCAAAGATTGTCTCGTTACTCTTTCAAACAAAACACTTCCTCGGCAATGTCTACCGAAATAGACAAGGGTGAATGACTCTGGCGCCAAACACGTAACTTTGACAAAAGAATCTTATTCTAGAATAACCCCTCTTCCTATCTACGGACGGGGTACAGACTAGTCATATTCTCCCGCGGAAATCTACTCTATACCCAAAGTTTCCCTGCCGAAGCAGACCAGGACGCATGCCCCCTGGGTTCCAGTCATATCCTCCTGGATTACTTGCGCTCATCAGGAGGAAGGACCGTGGGTTGAGACACTTCTTGCGTGAATAGACCATTTAGGGATGGTTCATGACTACTTGCGATGCGTGATCCGAGGAATGAAAGTTGGTCCACGAGCTTGACCACTCTTCCTTCATGCGGAAAACACATTACTCTAAAGAGTGAGGAGACAATAGCTCCCATGCAATATATATAGTCTCGTCCAAGGAGTAGGTTATAATCCAAGGGTCCTTGAACGACCATCACGTTCATTTGAACGGTCTTCCCTTTCAATGATATAGGCACATTGGGGAGGATCCCTAAAGGTCGACTGGTTCCTTTATCAAAGCCTGATAGACTTCTCATCTCAGGCAAAAGTGCTGGCGAACCAAGCGCTTTCCAAGCAATAGAGGAAAGGATACTCACAGATGCCCCCTCATCAATGATAGTGCCAGCCATTACCATTCTGTATATTTGACAAATAATTCTGAATGGTATATTGGCTGGCAACCGGGGTCTGCCTAGTTGGTTCCAATCAAAGGACACAACCAGGTTGCTTGGTGGTGGGACCGAATATACGGCCGGATATCGCTTTGACGAAATTCCTTCCTGTGATAAAGGAATGGTGGCATTGCCCCCTTGTTCATCAGAGTCAGTGTTAATGAAGAGAATTTGGACGGTGTTGTCTTTATTCTCCTCTGTGATGGTATCATTCGAAGATAGAACCTCTGAAGGCAAAACTGGGTCAACTGCCGTATCAACCTTTTGACTTTCGTCAGGCATGGATCCAGGTGGTTCATCTTCAATGATAGGTGCTTCGGCTGACCACCTAGGCGGGTCAGCCGGGTTCTCAACTAGTGAGGGACTTGGCAGGAGTCTTTGATATCCAGGAGGGAGATGCACCCGTAAAATCGGGCGATCTTCCAGAACTCTTTTTGCCTCGTCTAAGAAGGGACAACGGTGGATGGCGTGATCGCCTTCGCACAGTCTGCAGGGAAATTTAGCTCTCCCGTTCTGTCCTGGGGCTTCACTCCCACTAGTTGAAGGTGAGCAGTCGACATGGCTATCAGAGGTCGATGCTACCGAATTGTGCAAACGGGGGGACCAGTCCCTTAGTATCCGGGGGATACAGGGACAATCTCTATGGAAGTGGTCTCCCTTGCATATGACGCATGGCGATTTAGGCCTTACGAGTGTTGTGTGTGGATTTTTGTTAGATGACACTTGTTTGCCCCCAGTCGCCTTAGGCTCCCTCTTCTTCTTTTCTTTCTTCTTCTTCTCCTTCTTCTCCTTAGGAACCTGGTTTTTTGTTCGACTAGTTCCGTCAAGCGAAGAGGAAGGGGGGGAGGAAGATGAAGTGGAAGGCTGGGAGGCAACTCTTGTCTGATCAAACTGTTGACTCGATTGTTCAGGAATGGTGGTATTCTGAACGACATTGGTTGAAAAGAGCCAAACTGGCAGGCCAATTGTCAGTCCTGGAAGCGACAATGTGGCCATGTGGGGCGCACCAACATCTCCCCAAGAGGAGAAGGGACTAGAATTCCCACGAAGGGGAATTCCTTGGTTGGTGTGCTCCATCTTTCAACCTAAAGATCAACGCAGGAATTAAAGGGTGATTGTTCCGTTTAAAATAAATTTTAACGATGCTTTAGACACAACTTGCTTTTTCAGTTTTAAAGAGTCGAGAAAAAGCTAAAGATGACTCTAGTCTCCTTCGATGTTTTAACGAGCCCGAAGTGACAAATTCTCGGATGGAATTTTTCTGTTATAGAGTCTGAAAAAGGCCAAAAGGAACTGCTCTGGAGATCTAGGCAGAGGGTGTGCCAAACTTTTCGCAAAACCGCAGAATACTTTTTAGGGTACGGGCGGTCGATCTTCGTGAATGCTGTGTTCACTGCATTGCGATCAGTAGGGCGGCCGACACGACTTCCTAAGGATAAAGGATATATGCCTATAGGGGTCTCCCAATATATACACGACGGTACGTGGGAGCTCAATCCATACTAGCGCTATCGTCCCTCAGGAGGAATCACCCACCTTCTCCGAGATCGACAGTCACTAGGCTTAACAACACCGGAACACGTCTCTAGCCTAGACCTCTATGTTTTGCGTTATGTTACAAAGCGTTGTTAGGTTCATTCAGTTTATTTTAGGTTGATCTTTTTAAAGTTTGCCTTTCAAGGTTCACCACGAGATGTATGATACAAATTCCTAAATGCAGTCTAAAGATGATAAGCAAGCTTTATTATCTTTTCAACTTTGAAAATCCTAGCTACTAAGGGAAAAGAAAGACACTATCTTTTCTCAAAGAGCAATCAGCACACTCTAATGCACTTTCCCTAAATCCAACATGCAAACTTATCAAATGCAAAATGCACAATGCAGGTGTTTGTTTTCCACTTTCTTAGTATAAATGCCTACGAAGAAAGCTTTTTGTACAACTTTGAATTTGCTTTTAAAATGATCAATACAAACAAGTTCACTTTTTCGAAAACAACAAGGGTAGAAGAGATTACAACACTTAACGATTTTCGAAATAAAGACTTGTTATGACACTTCAAAAGAGACAAATTCAAACCAATAAGCAAAAGTAAATCTATAATCAGTTTGAAAACAGCCAATGAACTCTCTTCTAAGATCACAATCAATCAGATCTGAATCAAAGGCTACAGGATGACTAATTTACTCATGCAAAGGAAAACTGTAAATGACGTCACAAACACATAAGAACATTCACAGTCTTTTTGTACAAAAGGAGGTGGAATCTAAGCAAAGAAAAGGAGTTATCAGACTGGTACCTATGCTGGTTAAAGGCTGCAAAAAACAGAGATCAAAACAGGGCAACAGACAGCAAAGAACCCCAGCTGCACAAGGCTAAACTGGTTCAGCGCAAGTCCAACACTGTGGAGTTGACATTCAGCACAGGTAGCCTTCACGGGACCTGCGTTGAAATGCAGACTGCCTTCATAGTGCCTGCGTTGAAAGAGAAACTCTCGTTTCCCTTGGGTTCTGGGTCACAAAATGCTCAAAAATCAACTGTTTCAGGCCAAATCAGAAACACAAGCAAGGTATAAACAAAGGGATGCTTTGAGAGGGTACTAAAGACTATCACAAAGGATCATCAAGTCATTTGTGAGTCCATTGTTTAGATCATAGACAAAATCCAGTGAAGGATCAAGGCAGCAACAATCTACTTTGCAGAAGCAGTTCGATTGTTGCTTTTGAGTCTATGAAGTAAAAAAATGACAGAAACACAAATAAAATGAATAAACAAATTCTTCCCCAGCAGAGTTGCCAATTTGTTGTGGGGAAAAATTCCTATGCAGGATGATCCTATCCACCTAAGGTGTGACAAAGCCTTAGCAACAAACAGATACAACTATTCTGGTTTCTTCCTTTATGAAATGTGAAAGAGGGGAGATCGATAGACTTACCGTTGTCTTCCGTTTGTCCCTCGATCTAGATCCTCTTCTCTTTGGGTGTTCACAGCTACTTGCCTCCTCGCTTGCTCAAGAGAACAGCTACTTGATTACCACGAGATCACAAGAGAACAGCTACCTGCGACAAGAGAACAGCTACTTGCGACAAGAGAAGAACACAACACAAAGGCAAATATTCATATTCATAAATGATTCAGGATTAGAAGTAAATCAAATACACTAATGCAATCATACAAATACACCAGTATATAGGAGAAAACCAAGATAGCTTTATTGACTGATAACAAGGTTCAGGAAGAGATACAACCCAGAGGGCTCCAATCCAGCATCTCCTTCCCAGCAGAATGGAATTCCTTCTTCAGCTCCCTTCAAAGCATTAAGCACCCAATGTTTCCAGTCTCAAACCAACAACAATTCTTTGCAATAACAAAATTCCAGCCTCTAGATCTCATGGAGGAGAGATCTATATATAGTTATTTTGGAGAGAGGATGAGTCAGCTTGAGATCTGACTAGTGTCCTCTCCCTCTCTCAGTTCTTGAGTCCACTTGGAGGTTCTTGCTTCCACTTGGAGATTTGGAACCTCTTACTCATCACCAGTCGAATTCCTTGAGGCAAGTGTCATTTTGGAAGCTTCCTGAGCATTGACACCTTGAGGAATGAGCCTGCCACTTGTCCAAACTCGCTCAGCGCAGGTAGCCTTTGTTGGAGTTGACATTCAACGCAGGTAGATAGTGGAGCAGTTGACATTCAGCGCAGATGCTCAGTGGAGCAGTTGACATGATCCTGAATTGACTTGTTTTTGAGTGGTTTCAGGTGGAGAACTTCTGTGAATTGCTGTGGTTAGTTGGCCTTGTTCCTCTAGGGGTAGGAACAACATGTTTAGGGACTTTGGATCCCTTAGATTATGGACATTTCATGTTCAATGCTGTAAGGCACAAAAATGTCTATAACAGAAGGCTAGGGGTTATAGTCAACATTGGTTATTCTATGTCTCTAATTCAGAACTGAACATGAGAATTTCATGTCATTCCAATCCTTCATGGGAGATAGAGAGCGGTATGAGGGAAGAAGCGGAGTATTTATATCAAATCTTTTTGAAAGGAATTTTTAATTCCTTTCTTTCTCCTCTTTTTTTTCTAATAAAAAACCCTAATTTATTATCGTACCCATGGCATTTACCTTAGTTTATTCTCTTTTTTTAGTGAAGGGCCCAAAATCGTAGAATACTTACTCACTTTCTAGATGATCCTGATAGAAAGATAAATTTGAAAAGTTTAAAATAATCACAAATCTTTCTAGTTACTTTGTTCCCTATTTCTACTGATTCTGATCCCTAGGAGAACAAATTCCACCGAGCTCGAACGAAATGCCGATAACCCAAGTAAACCAAAGTCATAGTTATATAGCTATTCGGCTTCAACCTGGGGTCCTTCCATCCATAAGTTGAAGGTTTAGTCATGATGAAAAAATATCTTCCCCATAGATCTGTAATTTATCTAACCTTTCAAACATTCTGTGTCGCTATCTTGGAACCAAAAATGTGTTTATCTTTCATCATTTCAGACCCAGATTACGAGAAGGTATGTTATTCCTGGGTATTCATAGGGAAGCTTTTGAACCTATCTGGAAATAGAGCTTTAGATGGATCAAAGATCCATGTAAAAGATCCTTCAACTATTCGAGTTGATAATGTAACGAATCACACTTTTACCACTAAACTATACCCGCCACGATCTGATTGTAACATATGGATCGATCTTTTGTCCAACCAATAGGAAGATGAGGAATTATTAATCAACCTCTATTGAAAGTTTATATCAATCATTACCTCGTTTTCATCATTACAATGAGTCATCTCCGGAGATGGCTCATTGTAATTATAGATTACCTTTGTGAATTGATGATAAAACAATAACTAAAGGGCACGATACAACCGTCAGAGTCAGAACAGTGAGCTGTGCAATAACTTCTAGATCCATTTGGTTTTATTTCACCCTCCATCGACTGAATGTATGAATAGAATGTTGTCGGGATCAATCACTTTTCTTCTATTTTGTCTTCTTCAAACTCCTACCCATTGGTGTAGTTTCGATCAGGAACCTATGGCCTTGAGCAACTGATATCTTTACAATAATACATAAAATAGATAGAAAACCCTAAATAGATAGAGAACCCTTCAATATCTAGATAATAAAATTTGATACTGGAGAGAAATAAATGGGCTAATCCATGTAACACATTTAATCAAATTGATTGGGGAGGGAATGAAGATATGGAAGAGCTTAAATTTTTGATAGCTTGTTTTCTTACTTTTACAACAGGTCTTCTTCTAGGTATCAAATTAATTCAAGCACTGTATGATTCATTTTTTCTGCTTTTCTTGGCCTAGCCATCGGCTAGGCTAAGAAAAGCAGAAAAAATCAGTCATACAGAACTATTTTTAACGAAATGAACAATACGATTGACTGGATTGTTCTTTATCCAACTGAATAATGGCAATATTCATTATATTGCCGATACAATCTGTACATACTATGATATACACCTTTACTCCACCATTCATTTTGTTACACATGAACTCTTCCATCTTGGAGAGATGTCTGAGCGGACCAAAGCGGCGGATTGCTAATCTGTAGTACGGATCATCCGTACCAAGGGTTCGAATCCCTCTCTCTCCGTTCGTCCACTATTGATCCTGAAAACGAATAACCCCGAATCTTTCTACGGAATGGAAAAGACCCATTAACCTAGAGACTTTTTTCACTATTCTTTACGTCCGGGATTACGTCCTGGATCGTTCGATAGAAATCCAAAGATAAAAAGAGAAATGAAAAATACCACTACTGCGTAAACGAACAGCTTAAGAGTAAGCATTACGTAATCTCTGGAATCCTGATTATAAGTACAACATAATAGATCATGAATCTTTGTACCATATATGGATACTTGAATACCAAACAATAGTATTATTGTTACAAATCACGAAATTATTTCTCCGAATCACGTGTGAAAATCAATTTGAAAGAAGGATATAATTTTTCTCTTTGTTTTCGAAATGGTCTTTTTTCCCTCTTATTTTTTTGGATCAACTAGATATTTATTGAATATTTATGAAAATAAGTCATTGGTGATCGTATCAATACGTGACCCAATAGCCCGATCAGAAGTGAGAGGTGGGATCGGAAGGAATTGATGAAGGTGAGTGGAAAAGTTTTTATCCGGGAGCAGATAAGGTATCTGAATCTGGTATCGACGGGTGGAGCAAGGATAGAACTTCTGTCACAAAAAAATGGAAAGAGTTATACAAAAATTGGATCAATGACAGCGACCCAAAAACTTGAAAAAGAAAAAAGTGGATACTTTTTATCGAAAGCTTACAGCAGCTTGCCAAACAAAGGCTAAGAGAAAAGAGAGAACAGGGATAATTGGCATTACATCGACAATTGGATCAGAAATTGCATAAGCCTCAGGTAATTTTCCAAAAAAGGGATTATTTGAATGAATAAAGGCATCATCTAGAAAAATATTGAACATAACTGGCATTTTTATTCTCCAATAAAAATTAGGGGGGGGGTAAAGCCAGAAAAGTCTTTGATTGATCGAATCGATCGAAGCTCTTCGGCAAGTTTGACCGAACTTGGGGTTGGAAGGGATGATTCTTTCATACATACAACATTTTACCCAATCTAATAGAAAATGATCAATGAATGGATATTCTTGTCACTTTTTCTGTTTCTCCTATTATGTCCAATTCCATCAATAACCTATTTTGTTGAAATATCCACAATTTTTTTTTCCCCAATTGAGATCTGATCTAATGAATCCTGGATACTAATGGGTTGACAAAAAATTTGATATAAGTATTCATTAGCATATGAATAGGGAAATAGGATGGGAATGGGGCGTGGCCAAGCAGTAAGGCAGCAGGTTTTGATCCTGTTATTCGGAGGTTTGAATCCTTCCGTCCCAGACTTATTTCATTGGTTCCTGTTTTCCCTTCCTTCGCTCTTCCCTTTTTTCTTTCGTAAAAGATCCAACTTTGTTTTCCTTTTTATCATAATTTAACCATACTTATCAGAAGGGAATGTGATTACAATAGGGAAGAGATAAAAGGATATATTTGTGGTGCAAGATGGGAATACGGATCAATTTGAGATAAGGTTCAATTTATGAAATTAGCCCATTGGATGTATGCCGGTCTTGCTCATATTGGAACTCTACGAGTAGCTAGTTCATTCAAAAA
This sequence comes from Pinus tabuliformis, assembly GCA_031772625.1. Lineage (NCBI taxonomy): Eukaryota > Viridiplantae > Streptophyta > Pinopsida > Pinales > Pinaceae > Pinus > Pinus tabuliformis. The sequence continues at coordinate 484,307,353 of CM062819.1, forward strand.
TGTCCATGCCATTATGCATGCTCCTTTAGGAGATGATTATTTTAATGTAATGCGTTCTATGTTAGAACGGGAAAGAAATTTTACTCTTGCAACTACTAGTATAGTAGATCGTCATGTACTAGCACGTGGATCTCGAAAAAGAGTTGTGGATCATATTATTCGAAAAGATAAGGAGGAAGGTCCCAATCTGATAACATTAACACCTACATATACCTCTAGTATCTTGCAAGAGGATTTAAAAAACTTTGTGGATAGAGCATCCATAATCTCCGATTGCAACTTCTTTTTTGCGGATGTGGATCATTATCAAGTGAATGAAATTCAGGCAGCGGATAGAACTTTGGAACAGGTAGTTCGATATTATTTGGAGAAATCCCATAGATTGGATCAATTCGTAACAGATGCACCTTCTGTAAATATAATTGGGATTCTTACTCTGGGTTTTCATAATCGACATGATTGTTGTGAGTTGAGACGTTTATTAAAAGATCTAGACATCAGAATTAATCAAATAATTCCTGAAGGAGGATCTGTAGAGGATCCGAAAAATTTACCGAAAGCTCGGTTCAATTTAATTCCTTATCGTGAAGTGGGCTTAATGACAGCGATGTATTTGAATAAGGAATTTGGAATGCCTTATGTATCTACAACTCCTATGGGAGCTGTAGATATGGCCGAGTGCATCCGACAGATAAAGAAATCTCTTGAGACCTTGGCGGCTCCTATTTTATCGAGCAAAAGGGTTGATTATGAATCCTATATCGATGGACAAACTCGATTCGTTTCCCAAGCTGCTTGGTTCTCAAGATCTATCGATTGTCAGAATTTTACGGGGAAAGAAACAGTCGTTTTTGGTGATGCAACTCATGCTGCTTCCATCACTAAGATACTTGCTAGAGAGATGGGAATTCGTGTGAGTTGTACAGGTACTTATTGTAAACAAGATGCAGAATGGTTCAAAGAGCAAATTAAAGATTTTTGTGATGAGATAATCATCACAGATGATCATGCTGAAGTAGGAGATATTACCTCTCGCGTGGAACCCGTTGCAATATTTGGTACTCAAATGGAACGTCATATTGGTAAACGTCTTGAAATTCCCTGTGGAGTTATTTCCGCCCCAGCTCATATCCAAAATTTTTCCTTGGGATATCGACCCTTCCTGGGTTACAAAGGTACTAATCAAATAGCTGATCTAGTTTATAACTCATTCGCTCTGGGTATGGAGGATCATCTTCTAGATATTTTTTATGGTCATGATACGAAGGAAATAATGACTAAATCCTTATCCATGGATATTAGTCCAATTTGGGATCCTGAAAGTCGGCAAGGATTGGGTAAAATCCCTCGTTTTGTAAGGGACGAAGTAAAAAGAAATATAGAAAAATTTGCACAACGAAAGGGCATTTTGAACGTCAATGTCAAGGTAATGCACGCAGCTAAAGAAGCATTAAGTTAAGTACCTAATAAATATAAATTAATTGATTACATTGAGTGTATTCTATACAAAAAGAGTGGATCTGATTCGATACCTATTCCTATCATATCATTTGAGTTAATGACTATTCATAATCACGTCTCGAATCATGATTCGAGATCACTGATCTCGATCATGATTCGAGATCAGGGAGGAATCTTCAAAACATCGTCTGAAACGATGCGGTAGTTTACATAATGGGTTTCGTGGATATGGATTATGACATCATTTCATATTCAGATCAAATTCCCTTGGCTCAACATTATTCTTATTTTATTATATACTCTCCAAGTAAATCTCATTTCCACGTGATTCCATACAAAGATGACGAATATTTGAATCGTTCTATTGTTACAAATAAGCCTAGGATTTTCTATCGATGCTTCTAACATCTCGTCCCAATATAGCGCCAACCCAACAATTAATTTATCTCTTATTCTGGATTGACAATAGTGTATTGTGTCGATATAATTCGTCCATTCACAATAGAAATAGATATCTTAGGTTCATCGTTTATCAGTGATTCTATCCAATCATGATAATTATGTCGATGGATCATTTATTCATAACCTAGATTACTTTATTCTGGAATGGTGGATCGAAACTCTACATATTCCGATATGAACTAACGAGTGAATTATTTGGTCATTCACGTAGGTTTTTGATCCCTCCCGTTCGTCAATTAGATTGGTAGGATTTCCCAGTTCATATTGAGTAACCTCGCATTCCACTTCGATCATATATATCCTCAATGTCTATTCGCAATATGGGTTGCTAACTCAATGGTAGAGTACTTAGCTTTTAAGTGCGACTAAGATCTTTTACACATTTGAATGAAGTAGAAAACTCGTCGATACCATCGGTAAAGTTCGAAAGACTACGACTAATCCTCGAAGTATAATGAACGGAAAAAAAAAAGCATGTCGTTCCAACATATGATCTTTATGATATCTGATATTATTTCTCGGATACCTGATTGTATTTGATAAGGACTGGATCTGATTTAAGGAATCAAATGGGTGGGAAATGTCAATTATATACCTAGATGGATGTATAATATGCTCATCCTTTCGGATCAAATGTGATAATTGTGAATAGGATTGAATCAATTCGCGGTTAAGTCGAATGAGTCAATGGAGAAATCTATATGAATTGAATCATAAGTAGACCCAGAGAAACGAGCTTTTATTCCTCATTCCAATTAAGCGAGCGAGGAATTCCCTTTATTGATCAGAAGTTAAGAGCAGTTTAGTACCCAATATCGGGAGGCTTTCCCTGAGTAGATCAGGGATTTATACACTCACAATGAGTCCTAAATACTCGAGTACAGATGTGTAAGATAAATAGTGTACTGACCAGGTTTATTAATTCCATGAGTCAGGAGAGTGATTGGTTGCCAGGATAAAAGATTTTCATTCTTCCTCATGACGAATGAGATCCTTGGGTAGTAAATCTATAGAAGATAGAATATTGATATCCGGATATATCTCTTTTTTCCTATCTTGTTCTGACTAGATCGCACCATGTATTTTCTCAGAAATGAAGAGGTTATTCTCATGAACGAGGGCCATAGCTGAGGGTTGAAAATGGATGAGTTCCATAGATGTGGAAAGGAAGATAGCTTTTGGCAACAATTCTTTTTATATCCACTCTTTTTTCAGGAAGATCTTTACGCAATTTCTCATGATCATTATTTGGATGTATCAAGTTCCTCTAGACCGATGGAACATTTAAGTTCCAATGATGAATTAAGTTTCCAAACTGTAAAACGTTTGATTGGTCAAATACGTCAACAAAATCATTCAATTGTTTTATTCGTGAATTGCAATCCAAATCCATTAGCTGATCGCAAGAAGAGTTTCTATTCTGAATCGGTACTAGAAGCACTTACATTAGTCTTGGAAGTTTCGTTCTCTATGTGGTCAAAATCTTCTGTGGAAGGGATGAATGAATGTAAGAGTTTCCGATCGATCCATTCAATATTTCCCTTCTTAGAGGATAAATTCCCACATTCAAATTCTATATTAGATGCACGAATACCCTATTCTATTCATCCAGAAATTTTGGTTTGAACCTTTCGTCACTGGATCCGAGATGCTCCCTCCTTGCACCCATTACGATCTATTCTCTATGACTATAGAATTAGTCCAGAGAATTTACAAAGATCAATTATTGTCGTCCCAAGAGTAAATACGAGATTCTTCCTGTTCCTGTTGAATTATTATGTCTGTGAATGCGAATCCATTTTATTTTCCCGTCTTAAACAATCCTCTCATTCACGATCGTTGTCTCATGGATCTTTCCCTCAGCGAAATCATTTTCATCGAAATATAAAACATATTATCATTTTTTCTCATCGAAATTCACTGAAAAGTATCTGGTCGTTGAAGGATCCTAAAATTCACTATGTTAGATATGGCGAAAGACCTATTATAGCTATAAAGGGTGCTGATCTCCTAGTTAAAAAATGTAGATATTATCTTCTAATGTTTCGGCAATTTTATTTCCATCTTTGGTCCAAACCGTAAAGGGTCTCTTCTCATCAATTATCCAAGAATTGTTCTTCTTCTCCAGGTTATTTTTTGAGGGTTCGAATGAACCCTCTTTTGGTCAAAACCAAAACGCTAGATGAGTTATTCATCCCCGTTCTTATTACCAATGAAATGGATCCAATAGTTCCGATTGTACCAATAATTGGATTATTGGCTACAGAAAATTTTTGTGACATATCAGGGTGGCCAATTAGTAAATTGTCTTGGACCAGTCTAACAGATGACGATATCCTCGATCGATTCGATCAAATTTGGAGAAATCTTTTTCATTACTACAGTGGATCCTTTGATCGAGATGGTTTATATCGTATAAAGTATATACTTTCATTATCATGTGCTAAAACTTTAGCCTGTAAACATAAAAGTACGATACGTGTAGTTCGAAAGGAATTAGGTCCAGAACTCTTTAAAAAATCATTTTCAAAAGAACGAGAATTTGATTCTCTGCCTTTTTCATCAAAAGCGGTGGCCCGTTCGCAGAGAGAATGAATTTGGCATTCAGATATTCCCCAGATAAATCCCCTAGCTAATTCCTGGCAAAAGATACAGGATCTGAAAATAGAAAACTTATTTGACCAATGAAATTCTCTTTGAGTAATTGCCTCGATTCAGAATCATTTTTATTTTTCTATCCGAGAACTAATAGGAAATAGATACATTACATGGGGAAAGCCGTGTGCAATGAGAATTGCAAGCACGGTTTGGGGAGATATTTCTCGCTCTTACTGATACTAAAGAGCAGATCATTCACTCCATCCGACGAGCTCCGGGTTCGAGTCCCGGGCAACCCGAATCAAATTTTTGATAGGTACCTCTGTGTACTTATTCTCGTTCTAGATCTAATCAAGTTTTTTTAATATTTGTTTCTATTCACAGGGAACGAACTATCGCATTACGGGTTCTCCAGAAAGGTGATAAATAATTGATATTCCACTCATATAAATCTATTAATAATTTGGTTCCAGAATTGCGTTGCACTTCGTTATAGCGAAAAAAAATACTTATTCGATCCTATCTGTTCTCATTCCAATTGATCTTCCATTTCTGGAACCAGGAAAAAATAATTTGATGGAGTATCTAACCATAGATAGATCTATAGAGTGTGGAATATATCTAAAACAGATTTCTATTTAAAATACCTCTATATTCTACCATATAGTATAGATTCACTATCTATCCCGTTGGGATAGATATTTAAATTCGATCCCAGATATTGGTTGACATTGATACATGGATCATATTATACTGTAAAATAACAAGCCTTATGCTTGGGAGCCTTTGATGATTTTATAAACGAAGTTCTGACCATGACCGCAATTATAGAAAGACGCGAAAGCGCAAATTTATGGAGTCGCTTCTACGACTGGATCACTATCACCGAAAACCGTCTTTACATTGGATGGTTCAGCGTCTTGATGATCCCTACCCTATTGACCGCAACCTCTATATTCATTATTGCTTTCATCGCAGCTCCTCCAGTAGATATTGATGGTATTCGTGAACCTGTTTCTGGTTCTCTTCTTTATGGAAACAATATTATCTTCGCTGCCATTATTCCTACCTCTCCAGCTATCGGTTTGCACTTCTATCCCATCTGGGAAGCAGCTTCCGTCGATGAATGGCTATACAACGGGGGTCCTTACGAGCTAATCGTTCTACACTTCCTACTTGGTGTAGCTTGCTATATGGGTCGTGAGTGGGAGCTTAGCTTCCGTCTAGGTATGCGTCCTTGGATTGTTGTTGCATACTTAGCTCCTGTTGCAGCTGCTACTGCCGTTTTCTTGATCTACCCTATTGGTCAAGGAAGCTTCTCTGACGGTATGCCTCTAGGAATCTCTGGTACTTTCAATTTCATGATTATATTCCAGGCTGAGCACAATATCCTTATGCATCCATTCCACATGTTGGGTGTAGCTGGTGTATTCGGCGGCTCTCTATTCAGTGCTATGCATGGTTCTTTGGTAACTTCCAGTTTGATCAGGGAAACTACTGAGGATCAGTCCGCAAATGCAGGGTACAAATTTGGTCAGGAGGAAGAAACCTACAATATTGTGGCTGCTCATGGTTATTTCAGCCGATTGATATTCCAATATGCTAGTTTCAACAACTCCTGTTCTTTACATTTCTTCTTAGTTGCTTGGCCTGTAGCAGGTATCTAGTTTACCACTCTAGGAATAAGCACTATGGATTTCAACCTAAATGGATTCAATTTCAACCAATCTATAGTTGACAGTCAAGGCCGTGTAATTAACACTTGGGCTGATATCATTAATCGTGCTAACCTAGGTATGGAAGTTATGCACGAACGTAATGCTCACAACTTTCCTCTGGATCTAGCCATTGTTGAATCTATTTCAATAGGTGGATAATACTCTGATGGATTGTTATCGTGTATTGCTTAATTGAAGCATACCAAGCCTTTCATTCATTTTATTGAAAGGCTTGGTATGCTTCAATTGTTTGGTGTTATTCTTCATACTTCTTCCCATTCCATCAATAATGGATATGTGCAGTTCCCCTTCATCCAGCAGGAATTGAACCCGCGAGTTCGCCAATTATGAGTTGGGCGCTTTAACCATTCAGCCATGGATGCTGGATAAAGATTATCAACATATTCATTCTATAATATGAGTATAGACTCAGATCTAAAATTGGGTAGTTCGGGATTGGGACCCATTCACATTCTTTCTCTCATACTTGATTCATGTCAAATATTCTCAATAGAAATTCAAATAACATTTCATTGAATTAATTTGATAATAAGCCATACAATTTGTTTGAGAGTTGAGAGTTAGTCATCGATCTTGCTTTGATCCCCTATCAGAGATCACCGACGACCCACATAAGAACAAACGTTAGCTCATTTTTTATTCTTGGAAGAAATGACTGTAGATAGATAAATTTGTTTTTCCGGGGCGGACGTAGCCAAGTGGACCAAGGTAGTGGATTGTGAATCCACCACGCGCGGGTCCAATTCCCATCGTTCGCCCATAAAAGAAGATAAAAAAAATCGGACTGGATCCGATTCGTTGTCATTTTCCTTCCTATTTAAGTGAAATAAATTATATCCATGGGACATAATGGTATTGGTTGGTTGACACGAGATTTACAATTATATGAAATCAATATATGCTATAAATATTCTATTTATTGGGATAAAACAAAAGGGAGAGGTAAGGGGGGGGGGGTTTCAAATAAATGAAAAAAAGAAGAAGACCCTGGATAACCAAATTGGAAGAGATACAAAGTTATCAATTTCTATGCAATCCATGGACCAAATCCAATTTGATTAGATTGTTAATTCAAATCCTTTCACGTCGGGAGCGCCTTATAAAGCTTTTTGATCCTAGAATTCTCAGTACGTTGCTTTTACGGGATCTACGGAAAAGCAATCCATATTTTTTGGTCAAAGGTATAGTAGTACTTACATTATCGATCCTCATAAATCGCTTCAATCATCAAAGTAGTATGATTGATAGAAAAAATTTCTATTTGATTAAACTCTTTCCTATCCATAACTTTATGGAACTTAGAAATGAAACACTGGAAGAATATTTAAAGCCTTTCACTCAAAATTGGTTGAGATTCCCGCATCTTTTACTATCTTTCCAATTGAAAAGATATTACAATCGGGATTTTGATCCCATTAGTTTAAATTTAGGATATGGCAAGAACACGAATAAGAAGGATGAGATTATCTCGAAGAATCAAGGACCGAGCGAAACTCATTCGAAAAATGATGAGAAAGATATCAATTTGAAGATCGATTCAACTCTTAATTCAATCGAAAATGAGTATTGGAAACCTGAAAAATATCTTTGTGAAGATCCATTCACAAGGAATAAAACGGAGATTGAGCAACGAAGAAAAAGATCAATTCTTTGGTATCTTTCTTTTATTGAAAGAGAACAAACAAAAATAGAATCAGGTTTGTCCTCAAAGTGTTTATCAAAAGATTATCCAATCTCTTGGGTGAAAGAATTATTTACAGACGATCAAAGATATACAGAAGAGAATTCCTTTCCTTTGGAGAGGAAAAGATTCATTGAAAATTTTACAAAATCAATTCGTTATTCTTTTTTTTACATATTGCCAATAGATGAACCGTGTATGGGTGGTCCTAGTGCTACTAAAAAGTCAATTGAAGATTTCAAATTATCCAAAATGTTATTTAAAATAAAAAAAATGTTTTTTCCCAAGATTTAAGGGATTCAAAATCTTATTCATTAATGAATAGGATAGTTGATCTATGGAAGATCAAAACATATTTTGAAATTGAAAATCCTTCCTTGAATTGTGCTATGCGGAGTTTTACTCTGCCTTGGAATCTATTTTCTGCATTCTGTGATCAAAGAAAAGGAAAATACATAATGCACAAAAATTGTCTGGAAATGACAGATCAATTCACTCTATCAATAACTAAGCCTAGTCAGGTTCATGATAAAATTTCATTTTTTATTTATTATAAAATGAATCCATTATATGAACTCAATAAGAATGGATCGTTGAGATCAGATCGGATCTTCAATCACAGAGAAAAATGGAAGAATCAATCTTTATGGGTCCTACTCAATATTATTGATAAAGTGGATGATTATTTAGATCAAATAATCGACAAACAATTGAGCCAAATCGATTCCAAAAATTGCTTGGAGATAGGAACTCCCTTTAACAATTATAGAACTGAAGCTTTGGGTTGGTATGAATCAATTAATTATAACATTGGCAGCAGGTATTCGAAAAATTTATTAAATAGATTCTATTTTATAAATAGGCTCAGTCGCAATTTAAAGGATCAAATTAGAACAAATTTTATAGAAAATGAAAATTTAAATAATGTAACGAAAGATACAATTGACTGGCATTCATCAAGTTGGAAAAAAATTAAGAGAGAATGGTTCAACCATTCTATTATTCGAATTGATAAACATATCAATCGGAATTTGAATGTGTACAAATGGTCCAATCAGACCGAATACTTTATGAAATATTTGAAACAGGTTTTTTCTAAAAAAAACTATTTTAAAATAGTGTTCGATCCAATTGAATTATGTACTAATACTAATCGAGATTCAATTGGTTGGTCTGTGTTTTTATCCCTTTCTGAAAGTACTGTAAAGATCTTAAACTCGAAGTTCGATATCATTTCGAACTAAAATTCTAAGTTTGATATTTTAATTTCGTTTTTTGATTTTGCGTTTCATGGGCTCCAAAGTATGAATTATAGACTATTAAATCAGTTGTTAGATTCAATTGGTACTCTAATCGTTCGTTTAAAAAAATTTAAAACCTTTCTTTTGTATGACCATAATCTTTCACAAAAATCGAAATTATTGATTGATGAAGGAACAATTGCACCATTTGTTACGAATAAGATACCAATTAATCCATTGATTATTGACTTTTTCGATAATGAAAATAATCGCATGGAATCATTCGATAACACTTATTTTTTGACGATATCCAACGATCGAGACAATTGGTTGAATCCTGTGAAACTATCTGATCAGAGCTCATTGATAGCTTCTTTCCACAGAGCAAATACGCTCCAATTTTTTGATTATTTGCATCATACTCAGCCAAATTATAGGAATAGATTACCTTCTTATATGAAAACATTTTATATAAAAGGAATAATTTTACATATGGACAATTATTCAATCTTTTGATCATCCACAACAATCTATCTTCCTTGCCCATTGGTGAAATAGGACTCGTTCACTCAGAAAAAGAGACTATTTCATTCATCAAATCACAAGTATCTAACATGTTATTACCTAAATATTTAAAACGAAAACGAAGTGGTGACCAAATGTTTGTATTAATCTATGATTTGAACAGATCCTTCAATTTACTAACTCGATTGAATCCATTCGGTCGTGAAAAGAGATATCTTTCTTCGATCGAAGAGATTTCTACAACGCCTTTAACAAAAGAACAAATAGTCAATTTTGAAAAAACTTTTTGCCAACCTTTTTTTAAAAGATCCGATTCAGAAGAAAACAACTTTGATCAGTGCTTTAAAAGGGGTTTTAATTCAAACGTGGGTCTTATTCAAACTCGATCTTATCAAGATGATTTACTATCCGAAATGTTTTCCAATAAGAACGAGGAAATTTTTCCTCGTATTCAAGATTGGTTTGTAACCAAATGTTTAAAAAACAAAATAGTAAACGAAGACATAGATGGAAGGAGTACCCTTTCTAATTCATCTAAAGAGGAACATAATATTTATACGATCTCTCAAATAGATAGTATTTTTTCAAAATGGGATTTGTTGAAAACATATATGCCCTGGTTTTTTACCTCTGCATGGTGTAAATAGATTGAAAATACGCTTTTAGATACTCTTTAGGAGATATTACTACATGGAAGTAATCCATTTGTATCTATTTTGCAAAATATTAAGCATAATATTGTGCTTAAACGGAATATATTGTGGGAACTTTCTCATCCATTATGGGAACCTATACAATGTAAATTGAGAACGAATCTTATTAATAAGTTTTTTTTTCCAAGTAATAATTTCAAGGATTTTTTCCCTTCCTGCAAGGATTTTTTAATAGAGGAAACTAGTGATCAAGAGAAGTCATCAGTTCCATTCATATGGGCACATATGAGATTACTAAATGCTCGGGGGTATAAATATGGGATTCTTATCCCTTTTGTCGTTCTTGGGTATTCTATTCTTCAATATTTTAAAGTTATTTCTTTCACCTTTATCAATATAAAGAGAAACTTTGAACTCATCAAGTATTTAAAGCATCCATTATACGTGATAGAGTTGCAAAAAAGGATTAATCCTCCCGTGCCTAATAGCTTTCTCTATTATAAAATAGACAGATCCAGTTCTCTTCCACAAATTATTAATAGTTTTTTTTCTATGAAGAGGAAGACGAAGATGAAGAGGAATACGAAGAATATAAATATAAAATTGCTTATAACTATAATAAGAGAGTTGAACGGATTGTGCTCTAGTATGGATATCTCCGAAAAAGAGATAAACTTACTAGTTCAGTTTCTAATGATAGAAAAAACCCTTCTTAAATTTGAATCAATTTTTACTTACAGTCATAATTTATTCAAGAATGAATTTGGAGATCAAATCATTAGACAGCCAGGGCTTATTCACTTACGACATTTGGCCTACACTTATCAAAAAGGTCTAATTAATTACCGGTTCAATCCATTTTGTTTAGCAGAAAGATGGCTATTCCTTGCTTTTTGTCAGAAGATTACCTCTTCACAAATATTGTGTCAAACCAACCCCACATTTCATGGAAAACCTTTCTCACTCCACTCAGGATCATTACTTTCCAAAGGGATTTACTGATAGGTCCTATGGGAACTGGTAGATCATATTTGGTCAAAAGTCTAGCAGCAGACTCATATGTTCCTTTAATAAGAATATCTCTAAAGAAGCTCTGGTATGGTGAGTATTTAGATTACCCTGTTGAACGTATTCCTACTGAGTTTGATCCTTTTGTGAAAGACAAAATGGAAGATTTCCATATTACCTTAGAATTGGCGAAAAGCATGTCTCCTTGCATAATATGGATTTCAAACATTCATGAACTGAATTTAAATGATGTAACTAACTATTTATTTGGTTTTGGCTTCACTGACTTGTTCCTTAGTGTATTAATGAACAATCTCTTTAGATTTAGAGATGGCGAGAAAGATTCTATGAGAAATATTCTTGTTATTGCTTCGACTCATATCCCCCAAAGAGTGGATCCAGCTCTAATAGCTCCAAATCGATTAGATAGATCGATCAATATTCGAATGCTTGTTATCCCACAATGACAAAGGGAATTTCCTATTCTTTTATGTAGCAAAGGATTATACTCGGGAAAATTTCCCGATGAATTTGGATCTATAACCATAGATTATGTTGCATGAGATCTAGCAACACTGGCCGATGAAACCTTAATACTTAGTATTACCTGAAATAAATCAGTTATAGACACTAATACAATTCGATCCGCTATTTATAGGCAAATTTTTCATTTACAATCTATGGATAATCAGGTTGGATCTAGTCAAAATGACGAAAGAATTATCTACAAAGTAGGAAAGGCTTTTATACAAAATACGCTTAGAAGAAATTCTCCCATGAATCCTCTATCTACCAAAATGGAATTATGGAAGAAAAGGTTTTGTTATTTGTCCGAATGGTATTTAGAACCTTCGATTGCCGAAACAACTATGAAGGAATTGACCATACTTCCCCATATTTTGGGTTGTTTGGCCGGATCAGCGGCTCGAGATTCTTGGTCTATATCAGAACGAAATAGAGAGAATTGGATTCCTTTCGATAAATTAGCTGAGCATGATCTTGATATAGCTTCTAGTCTTTTAGAAAGTATTCTGGTGGAGTTTCCATTTTCTAGGTTAGGAATATGTTGGGGTAAGTCCGATAAGGATCAGATCACATTTGCTCCTCAACTCAAAATGAGAGATAATCTAGATATGATACGATTTATGAAAGAATATGAATTGAAGTTTACTCCCGACGCAAAACAAAGGGATATGGATGAAGAATTAATAAAGAATGTAGTTTGGACTCCTAGGATCTGGCGTCTTAGTTTACTTCGCAGTAATAGATTCGATCATATAAAAACACCCAATTCATTGGGATCTTCGTATCAGTTCGGATCGTTAAGAAAAAGGAAGATGGACAAATCTCTATTTCCTATACAATATCCAAAGCAATATAGATACTCTAAGAAACCACTGTTCTTTATAAGAAGACGATTTCTTTGGGATTCCTTCCTATTTCAAGAGCAGCGCCCTGTGTTTTCACGCCGAGAATTTTTCGCAAATGAAGAACTGCTGAAAAGGCTTTATATTACTTATGGTGTAAGAAGATTAATAGCACAACTTGATTTTTTCCCTAAAAATAGTATCCAAAGTTTTTTTCGTAGATATGATTCAAAATCCACAATCAATTTGGTTTTGGTCATGAATTGGTGGAAACCATTGTCTCTTAGACATAGACATATCGAGCATTTCAAACGCATTCAAGCGATTGGTATCCAATTGGGACGTATGCAGCCATATTTTCCTATATATTCATATAACCGTTGGTTGACTGAAAATTCGAGAGAAAGGGTTGATCGCTTCCAATCATTAATTCATCGACAAAGATGGCTCGGAACCAATAGGTTATTATCTAATGAATCTTTTCTTTATAATACTCTATTCGAGAGTTATCAATATTTATCAAATATGTTCCTATCTAACAAAATGTTATTGGATCAAATTACAAAGACATTGTTGGAGAATAAATGGCTTTTTCCCAATGAAATTGAACACTCAATTCATACAACAGGATTAAGATTTGATATCAGCTGGGAGAATATGGAATGAAGTAAAAGAAAATTGACCAGGCAGTAGGGTCGTGGGAATCAATGAGAGGTTCTACATATGCTCCAATTTAAGATCCTATAAAGACTTGATAGATCTTTAATTTGAGGTTCCCCACTCTGAGATCTCGACCATGTAAGAGTAAGCATAGTCTAATAATATCTCTTTAAGTTAACTAGACTATGCTTACTCCTTATTTCCTCGATTTCGGTTCTAGCATTATTTTTTTCCACACTATCTGAAGAGAGGAAAGGATAGAGTCACAGGATCCGACATGGATATATTTGGTGAGGTTCGGTCGTAACTCCCGTATATTGCAAGATCTTAATAGAGGTGGTATCTAGTCAATCTATGTATCGATCTTCTCAATCTATGTCCTTAATGAAATATACCTCATAATGCGATGGTGTATTCGGAATGGACTCCTCATTAGGTAGAGAATATCTGATCCTACTTGTGATCCATTGTCCTATTACAACAGCGTTAACTTGTAGGTAATCGATCGTCGGAATACCTCGTATCAACAGAGAATCTATCTCAATCTATTGAGATACTCTACGAGATTTGCCATAATATTGCTCATTCAATAAGCATGAGCAATATTATGCCTTGAAGAGGACTCGAACCTCCACGCTCTTAAGCACGAGATTTTGAGTCTCGCGTGTCTACCATTTCACCATCAAGGCATCCCAAAAGGAAATTCTATTCCATTCATATATATATATATATATGAAAAATATCCCGATCTATGAATGAACATATGTTAGAGATAGCGTATTCGAGTATTGATATACAATTGGTCATATAGGTTCAACATATTTTTTATTTATTTTTATTTAGAGGAGATTTCCTATAAAACAAGACGACTGAATGAACATCCTTTCTTTTTCAATTCAATAGAAACCTAAAGAATTGAATATGGTACAAAATAAAAAATATTTTCAAAAACTTGAACTTTTTTCGGTAAAAGTGATGTCTTGGTCCGAGTGGAGGTAGGGGTAACAATCCTTTTCTTTCTCTTTTCCACATGTCCATAGAAACATTTATAAAAAAGAAAGATAGATATCTATTCAATCTATTTTATTAGAGAGGTAATAATTTGTAAAATTAATCGCACTTCTTCCCTTCATAAGGGGTCCATTGATGAAAAGAGACTGGAAAAAGTAAAGTTCGGACCCAATTCCTACAGTTATGGATATAAGCACAATCCAAATTCCTGGAGAGTTATACATTTGTGTATCTATGAGATCATTTACTATTTCTTGAAGCTAAATCTTTCCCCTGGATAGACCATATAGCCAGAAAGACCATAAACCAGAATGGAAGAAAAGCAAATGAAACTCTTTCAAACGATCTCAGGGTATAATTGAAAATGAAGTTTTCACTTTGTACATGTCATATCATGAATTAGTAATTTATTTCAATCTTCGAAAGAGTAGAAAAAGTTTCTAACTTCCAAGTTTAGCAGATTTACATAATCTCATGAATAGGATCGAATATTCCTCCATAATCTATCTCCTTTTTCCTTAAGGAAGCCTTCCCAAGAGGACTTAGATCTATCTATGATTTATGCTTTTTTCTTTTTATTTTTTCTCTTTTGTTCCGATAAACATATTGTCCGATCTGAACGGGAATCAATTTCTAATTTATAAGAATATATAAATCCACTATATAGATAGGTAGATCTCGATCTTGTTTATGAGTTAACGAAAATGTGCAAAAGCTCTATTGGCTTCTGCCATTCTATGAGCCTCTTCCTTTTTGCGTATAGCATTGCCATTCCCTCTAGCAGCATCCATTAATTCGTGACTCAATTTGAAATTCATATTTCGACCCAGACGTTTTCGAGATGTCCCTAATAACCAACGAATGGAAAGTACTTTTCCTTGGGTTGATATTATCTCAGTGGGAACTCGATAAGTTGATCCACCCACACGTCTTGCTTTTACTGTTACATTGGGAGTTACTCTATGTATTGCTTGGCGTAGAATAGATAGTGCATTTTTATCCGTCTTTTGTTGAATCTTTTTGATGGCTTGATAAAGAATTCGATAAGCCAATGATTTTTTTCCATTTTTAATAATACGGTTAACCACCATGTTAACTAATCGATTATGATAAATAGGATCAGATTTTGCAGTTTTTTTTTTTTTTTTTTTTTTTTTTTTTTTTTTTCTGCAGTACTTCGCCGTGACATGAGTGTGAAAAAGGTTCAAGAATCTATTTCATAAAGGCTGAAAATCATTTATTTTTTCTTTTTTACTCCATATTGTAGGGTGGATCTCTAAAGGTATCAAAGATCTCCCTCCAAACCGTACATACGACTTTCCACATTATTATATCTGCATAGATGAGATATATTCTTTATGCATATAATTTTGTTTACTCACTCTCATTTGAGTATCCGCTCCATTTCTTTCTTTTGCTATGACTGGAAATCCTGTATTTTACATATCTATATGATCAAGTCCTTAGGTTTACAAAATAGTGTATAAAAAAGTGTTTCAAATCATTGCTATTTGACTTGAACCCGTTCTAATAAGGTCAAGGTATTTTTGAATTTTTCTGTTGAAACAATTAGGGAAAACTTCGAAAATGATTTCGATATTGAACCTTGGACATATAATAGTTCCAATGAAAAATAAGATCGTGTTTTTTTTTCACGGTAGCCTGCTCTAGTCCCCTTACAAAACATTCGTTATTAGGTTAGCTATATACTTAACATGTTCCTAGCAATTCACATGGCATCATCATGAAATGATACAAGTATTAGATAAGTAAGAATATACAACGCACTAGAACGCCCTTGTTGACGATCTTTTACTTCGGCAGCATCTAGGGTTCCTCGAACAATGTGATATCCCACACCGGGTAAATCTTTAACCCTTCCTCCTCTTACTAATACTACAAAATGTTCTTGTAAATTATGGTCAATACCAGGTATATAAGCAGTGGTTTCAAATCCAGAGGTTAATCGTACTCTTGCAACTTTACGTAAGGCAGAGTTTGGTTTTTTGGGGGTGATAGTGGAAAAGTTGACAGATAAGTTTTCTTCACTGTCACTCTACAAAACCGTACATAAGATTTGCACCTCATACGGCTTCTCGTTCAATTTTTTTTTTATTTCGAAGTACGATAAATTGGATTATTCTCGTTGTTTGAGAATATTAATATTCCCTTCCTTTATACATTATGTCTCAAAGAGTAATTGGAACCAATTAAGTCAAACACATTTTCGTATTCTAACCAAACACTAATGAATCCTATTTGTCCTTTTCAGTCAAAAAGATTATGCAAAATCTTCGGGATTCCCTCTTCCTTCTCTATTCCCATCCTATAAGTACAGTGCCTGAAGAAATACTCTTTTTGTATGAATCGACATTATTACATGCTAATTCCTTCTTGATATCTCGATATATCATTCCTCCAAATCACAAATTGGATTCAAAATTGACGGGTTAATGTGAGCTTATCCATGTGGTTATACACTGTTTGAATTTGAACAGGAATCAATTTAATGAAAGATCCTGGCTTTCATGCTTTTGTTGGGGTTGTCCAAGATCATTTCAATGACCTATGTTGAGGGAGATATATATCCATTTCTATCTGAGATATGATCTGATCGACTGCGTAAGTCCACACGAATAGCAATCGATACCAACGAGATTATACGTAAAAGAAAGTTATTTTTGATATGATATGATGAACTGATGAACGACATCAGTCTTATATCTTGTTTCTGTGGACCGGTGGAAAAGTGAGGGCTCAGCAGGAAGAGGATTGTACCACGAGAGAGCGAAGGGGTCAACCTGTTCCGAATAGACAACATGGATTTTGGAAATGTAGTTGTACTCTTACATCGATCCAGATCAAGAACTATTTTCATCGACGAGGGTAAATATTTGCTCGCTAGACGAGAGGATAGCAGTGCTAGTTACAAATTCTTTTCCTGTAGGATTTCACTTTATTTCTATGAAGTAGTTAACGGTTGCATAGGGTCTTCTCCTTGGTGCAAGAAGAACAATTTGATCTGTATCATCTCTGTATAATCTTGACTCGATCTTGTTCTCCTTGTTCTTCCAAACAATATTGAGTTCTTTCCGTACGCACTAGTGCTAGATCGGATCAAACATGCTGATTCAAGTTCATGTAAAACTTGCTTGATCAAGATAGGTAAAATATTACTGATTTTACGGGACCATATGTTATGATTTAAATCAGTAGGAAATACTACTTTCGACAGGATTCACTCTGAATAGGCTCCAATTTTTTTTTCGTAGTAGTGTGAAAAGAAGGAAGGTCTGGCTTCAAGTTGTTCGAGATAAAATAGTGGGATAGTTGTGTTGAGTCTCTCGACCCTTTGGTAAGTTATTATTCATAAGTCAGTTCTCCTTCCAGATGAGAGTAGGGAAGGGATATAACTCAGCGGTAGAGTGTCACCTTGACATGGTGGAAGTCATCAGTTCGAGCCTGATTATCCCTAAACCTAATGTAAGCCCTTCCATATTTTTTGGTCAAAGGTATAGTAGTACTTACATTATCGATCCTCATATATCACTTCAATCATCAAAGTAGTATGATTGATAGAAAAAATTTCTATTCGATTAAACTCTTTCCTATCCATAACTTTATGGAACTTGGAAATGAAACACCGGAAGAATATTTAAAGCCTTTCACTCAAAATTGGTTGAGATTTCCGCATCTTTTACTATCTTTCCAATTGAAAAGATATTACAATCGGGATTTTGATCCCATTAGTTTAAATTCAGGATATGGCAAGAACACGAACAAGAAGGATGAGATTATCTCGAAGAATCAAGGACCGAGTGAAACTCATTCGGAAAATGATGAGAAAGATATCAATTTGAAGATCGATCGTTATATGAATATATCATATAAAATATATGAAAATATATCATGAAAATTGACCTTTCAATTTAAATTGGTAGATTCCATTATTATTTTAACGTTTTTGTCGAGAGAATGGATTGATTCAATTTGCAGCATATTTAGATAAAGAATATGCAGAGTTATCTATCTACGAGAGAAATGAATAAATGAAATACATAAGATGTCTTTCACATCACAATATATGAATTAACCCCATTGTTCCTTATGGCAGTTCCAAAAAAGCGTACTTCTAGATCAAAAAAAAGAATTTGTAAAAATGTTCGGAAGGGAAAAGCATATCGGGCCGCAATAAAAGCTTTTTCTTTAGCTAAATCTATCTCCACTGGTCATTCGAAAAGTTTTTATTGCATAGCCAATGATGATTCCTCTGGATCATCTGAATCAAAATTGATAGCAATTGATTTGGATGACCCGTAGCACAACATGAGCGAATATACGACACCACCCTCTAGGACCCTGGAGAACAGTGACACAAAATCATTTTATTTGGGTACTCCCAAGGGTGGTCATACGAAAAGGACACGGTCATTAATTAGTTCCACTATAGTACTTTCCTTCAGCCAATATGGATAAATGATGAATTTATAAACCATTTTTCTATCCATTCTGCCTTCCCACTAGAAAGGGATTAGAGTTAATCCTTTTTCTTTTAAGGATCCCGAATGAACTTTAGCATTACCATTATGCTACCGAAAATGTAGCATAATCTTATCAACATCCCAATCCATCCATTCCGATCCAAAACTAGGATTAATTTATTATTATTTATAAATAAAGAGAACCTATGGAATCACGCATGGGGATGATATTATTTCATTATGGAATTGCTCGTGCATTTCGTAATATATGCGCGTTATTTCTTTATGGCGAATAATTACTATAGTTTTAGATATCTTGATTCATTCTTCTTCTGTTTCTGCTCCTCCCAATGATTCATCCCCCTATTGGGTCCCATTTTTTCCCTCCTTTATGGTTGGATAAAAAGAAGTGCTCAATCCTTTAGGAGAACTAAAAGTAATCATCTTTCTTCGTATCTCTACCATTTATAATGCGTAATGCCCAAACCATTGTGACAGAGATACATAAAAAGAGCTGACTAATCTAGTGCAATTTGATCCTATTGATGAAACCCCCTTCTACATCTTAGTAGCTCAAAATAGGATCAATTCATTCATTAACAGCTTATATATGGTAATATTAGCCTGTATGTAATATTATTGGGAGCTATAAATATATTTGGATGTCTCCCCTAAAATTGGAAAGTCTAACATGATAATAATCATATGGGAGATCATGGATCAGAAACATAGTTTCATTCTAGATATGTATATAATCAAACCATCCAATCAAAAAAATTATAAAGTGATGGTATAACCATTTATTGTTTGGAATCTAGTTGTTCCGATTCTTCCCATTGTAAGCGAAATAAGCGAAAATTTACATATATTCTTTGTACGATAATGCATGTGACTATTTCCAATTCTCTTTCGGAACAATGGGATCTGAACCCACAACCTCCATCACCCCAAGATGGCGCGCTACCAAGCTGCACCATGCTCCGTTATAACTATCAACCAACATAAAATTGATTCAAATGTTAATGCCCGAACTTATATCTTATTTGGACTTATATTATATTCACAGATCACTCCCTCTGCTAGACATGTTCCATAACATTGACGATCTGGTGTAAATAAGCTAGTATGGTCCCTACGAAGCCACCATGGTGAAATTGATAGACACGCTGCTCTTAGGAAGCAGTGCGAGAGCATCTCGGTTCAAATCCGAGTGGCGGTATTTTTCCAGGAAGATCTCATCAATCACTTCTTCCTATGTAACAATATATGTTCAATCTATTTTCATTGTGATGGATCAATCCTATCTTTCCATCATACATCTCATTCGGGAATAAAACGAATAAATGAGTTTATTATGATATTCATAACTTTAGAACATATATTGGCTCACATCTCTTTTTCTCTCATTTTGGTTGTCACTCTCATTTATTGGAGAACCTTAGTTTATCGAATTGAAGGACTAAGTAGTTCGGGAGGAAAGGGCATGATAGTTACTTTTCTTTGTACAACGGGATTATTAATTAATCGTTGGCTTTATTCAGGAAATTTACCGTTGAGTAATTTGTATGAATCATTCATGTTCCTTTCCTAGAGTTCATCCGTGTTCCATATACTTCTAGAAGTACGGAGTCGAGATGATCGGTGGTCAGGTGCAATCACTGCGCCAAGTGCTATGTTAACTCATGGTTTTGCTACTTTAGGTCTTCCGGAGGAAATGCAACGATCCGGAATGTTAGTACCCGCACTACAATCTCATTGGTCAATGATGCATGTAAGTATGATATTGTTCAGCTATGCAACCATTTTATGTGGATCCCTAGCATCCATAGCTCTTCTAGTGATTATGTCCAGAGTAAATAGACAGGTTATTTTTGGTGCAATGGACAATTTATTTTCCCGAGCCATTCTTCCCAATGAAAATTTTTATTCACATGAAAAGCAAAAAAGTGATTTGCGATACACTATTTATTTTTCATCAATGAATTATCGTAAATGTCAATTGATTAAACAATTATATCATTGGAGTTATCGTGCGATTGGTCTTGGTTTTTCTCTTTCAACCATAGGTACTCTTTCTGGAGCAATATGGGCCAATGAAGCATGGGGATCTTATTGGAGATGGGATCCAAAAGAGACTTGGGCATTAATTACTTGGACCATATTCGCAATCTATCTGCATACTAGAATGAATAAGGGTTGGCAGGGTGAGGAACCGGCAATTATGGCTTCTTTAGGATTTTTTATAGTTTGGATCTGTTATTTGGGGGTAAATCTATTAGGAATAGGGTTACACAGCTATGGATGGTTGGAACCATAAATGGACTGAATTCCTGGAAGGAAAAGGAAGGATAGATTCGATCCAGTTATTTTATGTCATTGATAAGTGACATCAATAACTGGTACAAGTTATTTCAAGTAGTGATTATAGAATGATGGAATCACTACTTGAAATAACTTGAACTATATTAGATTCAAATAAAATAGATTCAAATAAAAGAAAGACGAATCCTTCATTTGCTCCATTCCATTAAAATTTAAAAAGATAAAAAATAAAATTGAATAGAGAGATAACTGGATCAGGCAGGATAAGCACCAATACCTACCTATTATGAGTAGAAAGAGACATATCAGGATGAAAATATCTCTTGGTCCAGAATCTGTTAAATGAAAGTTCGTCACATTTTCAACTTATATAGAATATTCAATGTAACATAGACAACAAGTGGATGGGAGTTCATATTGTTCCAATTGCCGCTATTGCAATAACAATGATTCAATTTGAAAGGTCGAAGAATATTCAGTCATTTTTTTTTATCGGGAAGAGAATCTCATAGATTCTGCCACAAAACCACTGATTTCCGGCAATGCAAGAGAAGCCATTTCAAAACTACTGGACATAGTTGGTATAGACCTACCATTTCTTTCATCAAGAAGAAGAGTACGTATCCTATCGTCACTTGTTCCCGCTAAGAAGAAAAATGTCGCATCAATTGATTCATGAAAGATCATTTTCAAATGAATCCATTGAGACCTGTATCTACCGTGGAACTGATAATTACAAAACCATATGGGATAGTGAAGACTATCCTCCTTTTCCAATTCTGTTGACCATAGAAGTTGGAGCTGCATAGACGATTTGAACCATTCCTATCATTACCAACCACAGCGAAAAGAAATATAAAATGAGTATGAGGTAGCAATTCCATGTTTGAATTAACCCATTCCCTTTTTTCAATGGAACTCCGGCTACTGAAGCATACATGTACTATAATAATGCGCTTACCCATGTAGGGTAACTGGGTATGTGAAAAAATTGGCAATTTCATTGTATAAGCGATGAAGAACCCTAAATAGAATACTATTTCTTATCCAATATTCCTGAACCTAATGTTGGTCTATCAGATCTCTAGAGACCTATAATTAAAGCTCCGATTAGTGGAAAGATAGAATTACTCGCAGTGTATTGTGGCCAAATAGAAACGTCTCCCCCCCCCTCCCTCCGTACGGATAGAAGTGGGTGAACGAAAATTTATTCCAGTTCCCACATAGGAAATAAAGGTATAATATACCGAGGATAATTGGCTACTGTATATTGCTAACATCAGTAAATGCAACAATCGAGGATTTTGAGTAATTGGCCAAGCAATTAAAATGGCCAAAGTGGTAACAAATCCTGTCAAATAGGTCCGATGGAAAATCCGTCAATTCCCATTCTCCAATGAAAATCAATAAGTCCAGTTATACTCTTTATTCTTTCAATTGGATCAATAATTTATCAAATTGGAAATGGTAATGGACGGAATGTATATATAATGAAAAGGAGTTAGAGTAAACAAATACCTAGAGTATACCATCGAATCAGATCATTCCCTCCTTCTATGGGTGGGAATTAATGGGACTAAGGAACCCCAGATATAGGAAAACCAGCAATTATAGTTGAGCGAGCCAAGGTAATTCGCTCATTATAGAAGATACTTTGCATCTCCACTGATAAAAACCCATACTTGATCCAAGATCTCAAGTATGGGCTTTTATCAGTGGATAAAAAAAAATATTAATTTGAAATGGATTTAACCTTTTTTATTGTGCATATTGATCAGTAAGCTAGACCCGTACTGCGCATTGTCTCACGCCATAAATAAACACGTACACTCAAGAAATCTGTTGGACAAGCGGATTCACACCGCTTACAACCTGCGCAGTCTTCTGTTCTCGGAGCAGAAGCAATATGCTTAGCTTTACATCCTTCCCAAGGTAACATTTCCAATACATCTGTGGGACAAGCTTGCATTGGGTACAACCAATACATGTATCATAAATTTTGACCGAATGTGCCATTGGATCTCCATTAGCTAGTAAATTTTTTTAATTTGATAAGATCATATATAGCCAAATCTTCTAATATATGCCCAATAAAGATGGCTAATAACGAGATATTATGAATATAAAACGAATCAATAATTGTAATCTCCATTATATTTGGAACCGATCTGTATTTTTTGGATCATTTCGATCCCCCTAGATCACCCCGAATATGGTCCAATCATGACAGGTAATTTTCCTAATGATTTTTATATGGATCAATCATGTTTTTTATCGACCGTAATACTATAGAGATTTTGATAGATTCTGGTCATATAGAATAGACATATCTTCTGAGATATACCTTATTTTTTGATAAGGTATAGATATACAGAGATACGATACTTCATCACCATTTCGAAAAATGAAATTGATCGATACGAATTGATTATATGATACGATGTCAGTAGCTGATAAAATAGTTGTTTCAGCGTCTACAATAGCTATAACAAAGATCGATAAGATGCCCTTGGATGGCTATATTTTAAGATAATCCGAATATGCTACTGAATTTGAATCGACCGTATACAGTATTGGCGACACATAAGTGCTCTAACCATGTTTCGACTCGTAATACCAATAGATAATGAAGAAAGCACCTCAAACTCGAATAAGTGTATGCTCGAGCATAATAGATCGACCTCTTATACCTTTATCTTCTCAGATACAAAAGTTATATTTAGTTTTTTATTTTCCATTATCTAATGATCTTCTATTATAAGATCAAGAATAGAATTATACTTCTCATCATACTTATTAGACGAAAAAGATATCTAGGTGGATTAATTATGTGCGCGAGAATTTCCAATATTCTGACTCATGATCGCATTCACTAAAAAAAAAAAAGTGACCTTATCCACATACCTAATCGGATTGAAATATTTGTATTTCAATGGATCTGGGAATTACACGAACTGGTCTATAATTCTGTTGGTTGATAATAGACTCTGATCAATAATACATGTGACATTCTTAATCAAATTATAAATATCCTGATCCTTATTTATGATCCATCTGGAAAAAAGGTATAGTCTCGACCCACCAGTCCTCTCAGATCGAATCCAAACTGAATCTGAAGAATTGGTAGAAATTATTTAATCAGTCAGAATTTTCGTCCATAGTTCCTTCGGACAGACAAGTTAAACTTTGAATTGTTTTAATTCTCGAATCTTCGATCACCGATATTGGTAAACGTCCCGGAGCAATATAATCATAATTTCATTCATGACGATCATACATAGGTCGGGAGTTCATATTCTTCAATCATAAAAAGAAAATTTGATGAACAATACTCAACACAATTTCCACGAAAGATGCAAATTCCAGAATAAATACTATAAATTACCAATTGTTCGTTTTTCCAATCAACAACGAGTGGATTAATCAGGCATAAACGCATACTCTACAAGCAATACTTTGAAAGAATCTGAAGTGTATTCATCCACGAAATCAAGGATGGGAGATCTGTTTTTTATAGGGAGATTTAATAGTCATAGGTAAATGATTCATGTGATATAATGATTATGCATCATTCGCATACATGTAGTAGAAATAGACCATATATCGTGTCCCTATCTCCAAAAATAGAAGAGAATGGAGTTTTAAATATAAGAATAAAAAGTTTGAGCATCGATATTCGCCATGAAAAAAACCAGGCTATAAAAAAAAGCTATACGACCCAACTTTAGCATAATCACTCTGCTATAGCTAGCCCTTTGGGATACATATTTCCCGATCAATCTTTTCGGCGCATTTACCTTTATTGCCTCTGCGAACATAGTAGCGTAATAATCCCATTGCGTTACATAGGGGAGATATTGTTCGGTTCTAAACAATTTGCTTCCTACCCCCCTATGTTAATAATCTGATAGAGGTTCACAACCAATAAAATCTTTACCATCTAGCAATAAGTCGAAGAACAATGTGTATCGATGGATAATGAGGACCCATATTTACCATCAGGGGGTCTTTCAGCAAGCATGATCATGTGTAACCCCTCTTGGATTCGTTTTCTAAATGAGAAAAATAAAAAGAAAAAAGAACGACTGGATCCTAGATCTCTAAAAATTGGATTGGAATTGAAAACTTCGAAATTAACAGGTTTTTAGCCCACAGATACCCAATTAACCAATTAAATCATCGTAACGAAGTTTATCCCTCTTGGATAGATAAACCAGAAGTTGCTTACGTTTGCTCAAAATTTTCCACAAACCCCTTTGGGATGAATAGTCTCTTCCGTGCAATTGCAGATGCTGGGTAAGTCTTAGGACCCGATTGGTTAAATAAAATACCTGAGATTCAACAGATCCTCTCTGTTTATCGGGAATCAGAGATGAACTAATGGACAAATTATTGATCATAAAAAAAACACAAATTTTTCCAAGGCTTAATTTTTTTCGAGTCAGAAAAAAGAATTAGATCCATTCTTTCATTTTCATGGTTCATATAATAGTTCTGATTCGTTCCGTCCGACCATTTAAGAAAAAATGGTCGGATTCTTCCTATCTTCTTGGAGGAACATCTAGTTTTAACCTATGGCAAAATATGATACGAGATGTAGAATCTTTTCACATTGATGAAACAGAACGAACATATTGGTTCAATTTTTGCCATATCCTGAAACTCCATTGAATCAATCCATTCTTTTTTTTTTGAGAAAACGGAATTGAAGCAAAAAATTTATCAATTCACAGTTAGGGGATACATACGTATTCTCAACATCGCGGATCGACTCCCATCATTTGTATTGAATGAATATCTATTCATGCAAATAATATCCTCTAATCGATAACTAGGCCAAAGAAAACGTTTAATTATTTGTGTTGTATCTACGCTAAGATGTTGGTCTCTTCCCATGAGTTCTTCATCATTTTGTATGTCTTTTCCATTGGAAAATCCTACATGATTGTTCTCCAGATCAAACCAATTCAAGATGCAAAATTCTCTACGATGTTTTGGAAGCAAAATATCTTCTAAATTGAGGGAACTAAAAATCTTTTTTTCATCCCCCAGAATTTTCCCGCGTTGCATAGATCCATCATAAAAATCTCCATCTATCCATTCTCCGGCTCTTTTTTTAAACTTCAATGAAATACTTACGATTTTATACATCAGGAATTGGTCATCCACTATGCTTGATAAATGATATGGTTGGAAGACCATTATTTTTTTATCTTCCCTTATTTCATTGTCATTGCGTACCTTTCCCCGAACATTCCTCTGAAGAGCAAGTTCTTTCGATATTTTATTTGCACTGCTATTCTTCTGAATAGCAATGCAAAAGGCCATTAGACTCAGGTCAATATTTCCCTCTTGGATCCGAAGATATGTTCCCGGATCCTTCATTCCGGACATAACCCTGCAAATATTCGCCAGATAGAAGAAACGTTTTTTCCCTAGAACGTCTACTACTTTGCATTGAAAAAGACCTTTATTAGTTTTTTTCTTTCCATCAGTTTGTTGATCTTCTACTTGACCATCTTCTAATTGACCATCTTGATCTTCTACTTGAACATCTTGATGTTCTACTTGAGCATCTCCTACTTGTTTGTTCTTAACATTTGATCTAATACCTATTATTTGTTCTAGAACATTTGTTGTTTCCTTTCGTTCTTCTTCCTCTATCTTTTTCCACTCTCGCTGTTCCCGTAAAAGTGAATTTCCTGGTATGAATTTCGATTTAGTTTCATAATATATGTTCTTTATTCCCGAAAGTTCCGGGAATAACCAGAAATTGAGATCTAATTGGGATATTCTCTTCTCGATTTTCGGAGAATCCATAATGCCAACATTTTCTCTTCGCGTCTCGTCAATCCCCTGCTGATTCGTAATAAGATCAGTCTTTTTTTTTTGCCTGTCAGTACTTGTTGTATGATCGTAATCACAAGAATGTATAGCATCATAAATATCAACAGTAGAACGAGAACCATTCATGATATTGAAATCGGTACCCTTCCAATCCTCCTCGATAATATCATTAATAAACTTTTCCTTGAGAATTCCTTCATGATCAGTAATATCCCGCTCATCTGGTATAGCAGGTTGTACTGGTGGTGCGGGAATATTTGGCAAATTGAGAATATCTGAATCTTTTGTAGAATTGAGATAACTACATGATAAGAGATCGTATCTATAACGTTTGTTGATTTTTCGAAGTAGTCCCAAAAAAGGTTCCATCACAGTCGTAAATATAGAATCTTCTTGTTGTTCATAAGGAACGAATCAATCTTCATAACGCGTACATTGCTTATTTACTATATTTCTACATTTATTTGGGTTTATCCTAGACCATATCTGTGCGGATAAATTGTACCGGTCAAAACATCTCAACCGTTGTTTCCAGTCATTCTCTTTCAGATCTTGTGGTTTTTCGTGATCCAATATTCTTTGTATATCTAATGCCCTTATTTGCCATATCTTGTGAAATATATATGCTTGGGACATTGAGAACATGTTTCGATCAGGACGAATTTCAAAATCTTGTATTTTTTTGTTGATTGAATAGTAGTTGGTAATTTTACCTCTATTGGTTCTTGAAATATCTTTATTGATAATGAATATTCATCCGTAAATTGTTGTTATATTCCTCGTGGATCGAATCCAAGCGGATTGAATCCAAAATTTGATATTTGACGTAATGAAATTAATAAAACTTGGTAAGAGATCTCGGTCCATTCTTTTGATAAAAAAATTCATTGAATAGAACATTTTCGGATTAATTGTACACTTTTATTTCGAAATAAACCAGGTATTCACCGAATCTGAACCAATCATTTTTTTAATGTTGATCCCAATATGTTAAAACTTCCCTTTGATTTGGTATGAACCTCTGAATCCACCAGAGACATTCCAGTTATAGGAGAGCTATTTATGATCATGATAGTTTCGATCCACTCTTTCATTGTGGTCGTCCAATCATCTTGATCTTTCACATTAATTGTTTGGGTTTCATATCCAAATTGATCATTAACTTCGGATGAATCATTTGCACTACCCATAGGGGTAGTCTCACTTAGTAATTTATTTTGTATCCGGTCATTAAGTTCACTCTTGTCTATATATCCAACTCGTGGAACGCGTCTTATTCCTGTAGATCCCATCAATCATATCTTCACTTTTTTGAAGATGGGTTTTAAAAATTTGGAAAAAATTCCTAGCTTTGAGTTTGGATCACCGAAAGGTATGTCAGTTTCTAATCCAAAGGTCGTTAAATAACTCCAACGCAATCTTTTTGTAGACTGGGGTTTGGATCTATGCGAAGGCTTCAAACGAAAAGGAAATAGAAGCTTTATTTGCATACCTTGTGTTTCCCATTTGTCTGGGAATGTTGTTTCAGACAATTCGGTACCATCAGAAGCACATATGACATGCATTTCTCTCCTCATTTCTTCCCAATCTTTGTAAAATTCGGGGACTTGAAATAATAAAATAAAACCCATATTTTTGGCTATAATAAGTGATGGTAATATAATATTTTTTCTAGTATTTAATTGAGCCATTAATAATAAACCTCTGAAATAGTGCAATTCTGGCCACGTTAAACATAAGGACTCAGCAATTGTCTACTGGGATAATGGATCTTCGACTCTCTGGATTTTTTCCCTAACTTCTTCCTCGATTTGTTCCTTATCCACTCTACCAAAATCGGACATGTCATAATAATCTTTAGGATAAGCGGGTATTTCTTTTCTTTTCAAAAAGAAAAGGGAATGTACAGTCGGTTGTATCCTCTTCCATATCATAATTTTCCGTCTTTTAGCACATATGGATCCTTGGATTAAGTTCCGACGATAATCTGCCTCGGCAAAATAACGGTTTTCAACTACTCCTATTCCTCTTTGCCCAATATCAAAGGTCATTATATCTTTGACCTTTCTTGAAAGAATCCTATTCGATGATAATAGAACTGGGTCTACGTCATCATATTCACCTATCATCAAACCAGATGACCATCGAGGCACATGTTTCCGAATTTCTCTAATTTGGAGAGGTTCATTTAATAGTATTTCCCTGTAAAGGGCAATAAAATCTTTCTTTTCCATTGAATAACGCTTATCCCGAGGTATACCTGTGCGAGACATTCGTAGTATTGTCCACTCATATTGCGCCAAACACTCGAAAAGGAAACACAAATTCTCGTCAACGAAAAGATATTCCTTCTTAAATAGACAAAGAATCAAATCCATTCTTATGATACCTGCGGGTGAAGGTTTTATAAGATGGTCAAATCGGTTGTAAACATAAACTAAAAAGTTTGTGTAGATCGGTCCATTACATCTAGCTACTTGCAGTGGGACATATATAATGGATGATCTCAAGGCTAATGCCAACCAATATGGTGGATTGATTTCTGGGATTTGGATCAGATCAGAGAAAATTTTCAATCTAAATCTATTTAAAGCATATTTGGGTTGAGGAGTTCCGGGATTAGAGGATATAATGACTGAGACAAGCGAACGAACAGTATATGTAGGTAAGGGCTCCCAGGGTAGTGGGAAGATTTCGTGTTCCAATTCCTGCCAAAGATAAGAGATATGGTACCCATACCCAAGTGGATCATTCGGGAATCCCTCTTTAGGGTCTCTCATAAATATCTCTATGAAATCCGAAAGATTCGAAATGATCGAATCATTCATCATTTGGGGGGACTCAAATTGTTTTATTGTTCCATGGAATGCCCCATTAAGGAATGGATCATACATTTCAGTAAAAGAATCCCCCTTAGAATTGGAGAATTTCACTCTCCTTTCTATAACATTTTCAGCAGGAGATCCATGGCTTAGAGCTTTCACTCAATCTGAAAATTCATTCCCTAAAGAATCTCTTTTTCTTTTCATGGTATGATTCCATCTATAATAAGGATCCTGTCGTGGCGGAAAAAGTCGTTTGTGCGGACACAACTGACCTCCCTAGGAGTCTAAACTCTCTAGCGACAAACAAGACAAAATGGAGTGATCCTTCTCTAAATATACCTTTTAAAACATGAAAACTACAAGTGTTTAGGCTTACCTTATTCCAAAACGCTGTTGTTGTAGTCCGTCCTTGCCGATCCGGATGAGCTCCTCCTTCACGTCAATTCCTGCAACCACAAACAATCAAACAATTACCAAGCACTTGCATTTCATATAATAAAAAATATATTCAACATGCAGACCAAGGAACACATGAAATAACTCATTAACACAAGCTATTGAGAAAAATAAACCAGTTTGTATTAATAACGAAACAAAGAAACTCTTACAACCTGGCCTTGGTGTTGTGCAAGTTCCTCCCAGGGTCCATCAAGGGTTTTCCTCTACTTTGACAAAGCTCACCCACTTCCAAGTAGAATCAAGCAAAGACAATCTCTCCTCACAAGGTTCTAAATGGGAGTCCTAATTCCTGCAGCATTTACCCAAAGAAAATGTATAGCTCCAACCTCTTCTCCCTCTGGCTCAATGCCTTTATTTATAGTGCTGTAAAGAGGTTATTCAGGTCCACCATCAATGGGATAATCCCCCTCTTTGGGTGGGATAGCTCCCTTATTGATGGGATAAGTTCCTCCTTAATAGGGATACATGAACCAACTGGAGGCGCATCCATTTCATCAAACCGACCTCTAGAAAGTTCTAGAAGTAACCACAAGTAACTTTTTTAAGATGAAACTTGCGCATTTTGCCTTTTACAGAAGGACGCACCTGTCCCTTAACATACAGAGCGTCCAAGGACGCAGCTTTTGTGAACATTGTGAGCGTCCCCGCAGGTAAGGCTAGAGAGAACCTGCGACCCCAGAGATAAACACATTTTTTACAAGACTTTCTCTCTTCTTTGAGTTTGAGATGGATAGCAGAGGCATAAGACTTGCCTAAGAGGGTAGCATGACTGTTGATTTGAGCCATACTAACTGTAAGTAGTCATGGTGACATTTTTTAGTGTAACAGATTGCCCCCTAAAGTGCGAAGCCTGGAATAGATTAGGGTTTTGTAATTCTAGGAAGGGTGAAGCGCTTTATCATTTCAAGGATTGTCTTGTGGATGACCTGGTTGGAACCTGCAATTTTCAACACAAAATACATGTATAAGATTATATCATCACTGAGGTAGGCATTCCCATACTCAGATTCAAAACTTTAACTAATGGACTAACTATTCTGATACAGGAATGATCTTGCAGTACATCATTTTTATAGACTTTTGTAGACACAGTATGGACGCAGCCATCTGTTTATGATTAGTCTACATAGATAATGAATACAAAACTCCTCGCAGCCTGGATGGTAGAAACTAGATCCAGGGTCTTCACTTCTACTTCCCGAATTGGTACGATTCTAGCCATGTGATTAAATGATTTGATGTCGAACATGTTAGAAACCACTTGATTACCAGTCGATGATGTAAACTGTTAACAAGCGTGAGAGAGACCACCAGTAATGTCAATGGTTCTCAAAGTACCAAGCACAACCCGTGAAATGTGAATAGATGTTTTGATGTCGAACACTTCACGGAATCCTTTGATCGAAAGTCAATGATGTAAACTGACGTCAAAGGCGAGAAACCTGCCATTGATGCATGCAGACTTCAAGGTACTGTCGATTCCTAAGTCATCTTTCTAGATAATGTGTCGATGTCGATAGAAAGCGACCCGTTGCAGGCAAGCCTGCAACACGAAATCATTGTTCAAGTTGAAGAAATGTTGCTGTAAGGACTGACTCAGGGATGGTCAAATGGATGACAAGTATTTTGCAGATGAAAGTTTTGCTTGCAGACCTCTTGAACACATAACGACACGACAGATGGCTTGGTGACGAATAACTCAAAGTTAATCCCCGGAACCCGGTTAAAGACTTTCAAAGTGGTTTGGTCAACTGTGAGGTAAAAGATTTCCCAACCCAGGTGAATGAAAAGTGTCGTGTTCAAGAGTGGTAATAAAGTTTCTTTTGAGACAAAAGGTAACAAACAGGTTCATTCTTCTCTCTTTTCCCCCACCATTTCTGGCAAGTACCTCTTTATTTTTAACAAGCTTGAGGAGGATAACATATGCTTGATTATAAGCTCATCCTTCGGACGAGTCCAACCTAGTTTAAATTCGAACCCTAGGAAGGAGTGGTTCGTTCCTGTTTGTAATTGAACAGGTCCCTTACTGTAAAAGTTTAACGAGCCCAGTATAGGAGAAACTCGGCGTTTTTCATTTTTAGAGAGTCTGAAAAAACAAAAGGAGACTCCACGTTGAACTTTTTCGTATATTTGTGTCCCTCAAGCCCGAAAAAGTATAAAATAATACCTGGGGGAACCGCTTGATCTTGCGACCAAGGAGTACTTTCATAATAGTGTCGTTGACCTGAAAAGTAAAAAGCGATCAAGGACACGTCGTTTTATTTCCTTATCGAGTTTGAAACGACAAAAACCCGGCAATCTTTTCCTGATTTTGCGGTCAGAAAAGAGCTAAAAGGGGACCGTCTTTTAATTCCGTTTTAACGAGTGTAAAAGAAACGCTCGGCGATCTTTTCATGTTTTAGGAGTCAGAAAAGGGCTTAAAAGATGACTCTGATATTTTTATTTGTGAAAAATGACAATTTCCCTCGAAATCCCTTTGTCCTGCACAAAAGCAACACATTACTCATACCTGTTTAAAATAGGCAAAAATACATCGAAAAATATCTTTTCATGGTAAAAAATGAACTAATTCATCCAAAAAACCTATAAAAAGACCTTTTACCATGTCATTTTTACCGTTTGACTGTTGAGGTTGAAAAAGGAGCTTTTGACAAGAAACTTCCCGTGGTCGCTGCGGAAAATCCGACCGTCGGAATCGAACGCCGTCTCATCCAGGTATTTTACACATCCTACTCTGCATTTCTATCCGTTTAGAATTAATTTTTAGGTCTTAGTTTCATTTTTTGGGGGGGTTTTGGTTTTGGAATGCGCCTCTCGGCGGACGCGGGTGCCCTGTGCTGTAAAGTCGGGGTGCGTCTTCCGTGAAACGCGCATTTCAAAACCCCAACCCCCTCAAAAAACTATCTAAAAATTCCCAAATCAATTTCTAATGACTATTTCTGATGTGCAGGGCATTAACCATGTTAGATTGGAGAGAAAGAGAGCATGTAGAGGATGATGAAGCTGCAATAAATCATCAACCTTCCCTGGATGCCCTAAGAGCATGCGGATTATACAAATATTGGACCATACCGGGCATGAGGGGCCAGGTAAGATTCTTGGAATGGCTGGTTGAGCGATGGAACGTTCAAGAACAATGCTTTTACATAGGAGGGCACCAGCTCGAGATAGAGCCCTCGGATGTATACTTTCTCACTGGCTTGCCGAACAGAGGTGAGCAACTCAGTCTTGCGGGGACTAGGCCGGGTGGCCAATCCCTTGATAGTCTCCGCGACGAGTGGTGCACACCTGGGGCTCACCATTCGAAAGGCATAGAGATAAAACACATCACTCTGCCTGAACTCAAAGTCATAGCGTTCACGGTTACCAGAATTTGCGGCGCGGCCGCTTTACACATTGCTTCCGGATCCCAAATGCGGATGGCAATTGACTGTTACCAAGGCACCATTTTCAACTGGTGTGAAGCTGTGTCGGCTCATATGAAGAGCCAACTGACCAAGGCAAAGAACGGACGACTAAAGACTTTTGGATATGGGCCTCTAGTCGTGAGCTTTGCCTTGGAGAGAGTTCCAATGCTGATCCCTCAGCAACTCACTGTTGATATCTTGGGTCCTCGGGAGCCAAAGCTGATACGATGGGTTGCGGTGATGGCCCGGCATCCTGACGAGGGTGCGACAGTGGTTCGATTCTCAGATAGTTACTTTCACTGGTTAGAGGACCAGGTTTTTTCGATACAGGACTTTCCGTATGCCGGAGTGGATTTTAGAGGTGATCCGGACATGGTTCTTCCACAGGGAGAACAATGGGATGACAGAGGTACTTTTATTTTCACAAGTTTTCTAATTATGTATTTTTTTTATTTTTCATATATATCGTCTCAAAACTAACAGTAAAATTTTCAAAATGCAGATGTTGGTCCACAGCGTCCAGCCAACCTCCGGCCTTTTGATAGACTACATCCAGCTGCACCGGTACCGGCCCCACAGGACGCGGCTGCAGAAGTACTAGCTGAGTTGGAGCATGATCTAGAGCGTCTCACGGCAGATATACCTGAGACTACTATGGATGACATTCCTACCAGGCTTCAGCGCTTCGTAGTCGCGGTCCCTGGACCGTTTAGGAGATTTTTGCGTAAGGTAGCCCGCGCAGTGGTGTCATACAGAGAGCACCACCAGTGATTGACTAGTCACTTTTGTAGTCACATGTGACATTTTGACTTTTTGTACTATCATTTTGCCGATCATAAGGTGTTTTCAACCTATGATCGAAGACGATGTATATATTTTTTGACACACTTCTATCTATATATATCACTATTACCGGCTTATCTTGTTTAACATATGTGATGAAATGTTTTTTAAATTTACTTGCATGATTATCGTAAATGTCTGTCCAACATTCGAGAAGCAATTGCATCTGCTAATGTATTCAAAGACCTTGGAATATGTTGATATTCAATGTAATCAAATTCACGTTCCAAGAGACGCACTCTCAAAAACAACCTTAATAACACAGGATTCTAATGGCATAAACTCTATTAAGCTGTAATACAACAAGTTCAGAATCTAACCTCACTATCAAACGTCGAATTCCAAATGAAATAGATTCGGATAATAATTCAATCACTGCACTGTATTCTGCAATGTTGTTCGTTGTTTGACCGAGGCTTACCCCATGCATAGAAACTAACTCGTCAGAGGGCGAATAGATAACCCAAGCTGCGGAAGAGATGTTCCGTGTACTACGACAAGCACCATCAGCAAATCCAATGTATGTTTGGAGAGGCGTCGACATCTGCAATATCAAGAGTAAAACCAAGATAAGCCAGAATAACGACGAAAAACCACACTCTCTAAGCTAAGCACACTGACTAAACTAACACACTTGCTAGCTAGAAAGAAAATCTAACCTATCTAAAAATTTCTCCATACCCATCATTTAAGCATAATACCTCTTTAGGTAAAGTCCATTTCTGGGTTTACCCAAAGAGTCCCCATCAAAGTCAACTAGCTCATAAGCCCCTTTTGCTAGCTTTCGCTTTACAATGTAGGGCCCATGCCACATGGGAACGAATTTTCCAGCACCTAGCTTATCGTTAGCTTGATCATATAATAGTACTAGGTCTCCTTCCGAAAAACTTCGAGGGGTTACATTTTTATCATACTGAGCTTTCATTCGTTTCGCGTGAGTCTCGATTGCTAATGTAGCGTCACGTCGAGTCTCATCTAATTTAGCCAAGTACAATAAACGTTTCTCCTCTTCGGAAGTAGCTGGAAGTAATTCGACAGCCATTTGAAGTGATGGGATTTCGCATTCAATGGGTAACACAGCTTCTAAGCCATAAACTAGCTGGAAAGGAGTGAACCCTGTTGAATTTTTCACTGAGGTTCGGTATGCCCATAGCGCTGAAAATAACATGTTGTGCCAATTCGACCGATGAACACCAATGGTTCGTCGGATCATGATAACTAGAACTTTGTTGATAGACTCAACCAAACCGTTGGCTTGCGGATAATAAGGAGTAGAGCTATCGTGGCGCAAACCAAGCTGGCTTGTAAGCTCAGTCATCATGACGTTTCGAAAATGGCTCCCATGGTCAGTAATGATTGCTTGTGGGACACCAAACCTAGTTATGATATGATTGAATACGAAAACTGCAGCTGTTTTGCCGCTTGCGTCGAATGTAGGCATCGCCTCGGCCCACTTAGTAAAATAATCAACCGCAAGGATGATATACGCATGCCCCCCGGCCGAGTGAGGGTTACAAGTAATAAAGTCGATACCCCATTTGGCGAATGGACCAACGGCAATTATAGGGTGGAGAGGAGCAGGTGGAGCGCGCATCTTGCGATCAAACACTTGACAGTTGTGGCACTTCCTGACTGCAATGATACAATCCTTAAACATAGACGGCCAGAAATAGCCAGCGCGCAACACCTTCTGAGCTGTGGCATACCCAGACATATGACCGCCACATGCTCCAGAGTGACAATCATTCAAAACCCTCTCAGCCTCTTCGTGAGTTAAACAACGTCGAAAAACTAAGTCTGCCCCCCGGCGATAAAGTGTATCTCCAATAATTTTGTATGGCTGGGATTGAAACCGAATTTTTCGACGTTCCGCTTTGGAAGCTTCAGGCCGAAAGGTTTGGGTTTGGAGATAATGATTATATCCCCGTACCACGGATCTACAGTACTGATAAGAAACAAAGATTCGTCCGCAATGGACTCCTCTGCCACAGTCTCTGTGTCAGCACTCGGGAAATCACACATCAATTCCGCAAAAACTAAGGATTTCTTAGACTTGGACTTCTCGAACTCCAAGTCGAACTCTTGCAGGATGACAATCCATTTAGAGTACTTGCCCCCTAGCAGTTGTTTTGTCAAAATATAAATCATAGGGTTGCAATCCGA
The DNA here is from genome assembly GCA_031772625.1 of Pinus tabuliformis. NCBI lineage: Eukaryota > Viridiplantae > Streptophyta > Pinopsida > Pinales > Pinaceae > Pinus > Pinus tabuliformis. Next base: position 484,344,106 of record CM062819.1, read on the forward strand.
AATAACTGTAGTTTTGCGGAGAAGAATGTAGTGACGAAAACGCTGGACAGCTTGAACGGCTGCCAGGGCCAATTTCTCCACATGCGAATATTTTAGCTCAGTGGGATTCAAGGTCCTACTAAGATAATATATCACATGCTCCGCTCCGAATTCATCTTCTTGAACTAACACCATTCCAATGGTGGAATGCGAAGCTGCGAGGTATAAGAAGTAGTCCTGGTTGTAGTTGGGAGGATGCAATAACGGTGCATGGGTCAACGCGTGTTTAAGTGCATCAAAAGATTGTTGGGCAATCTCGTCCCAAAAGAATTGTGCGTTCTGTTTCAACAACCGTGTAAAACCTTTAGTGACCTCGGCGTAGTTTGGGATGAATCGGCGTAAAAAGTTCGCTTTCCCTTGCAAACTTTGGAGTTGGCGCAAACTCGAAGGAGGAGGCAATTTGATGATAGCCTCGACTTTCGAGGGATCGACGCGAATGCCGGCTTTTGAAACAACAAATCCCAGCAATCGACCTGTTTCTATACAGAAAACACACTTGTGGGGATTCAACCGAATTCGATAATGCCTACACCTCATAAAGATTGCTCGTAGGTGGACAAGGTGATCAGCTCGATGTAAAGAATGAGCAGGCAAATCATCGAGATAGGGTTGCACAATGTGCTTGATGTCATGAAATGCATAAGACATCGCCCGTTGAAAAGTGGCCCCGGCATTCTTAAGCCCAAAAGGTAACTTGCAATAAGCAAATGTCCCCCATGGACAAATGAATGCCGTTTTTGGTTGGTCGGCAGGTAGAATATTGATTTGATTATAGCCCGAGAAACCATCCATGAAGGAAAACATTTCACTTCCGGCACAATCATCAATAATTTGATCGATATAAGGCGTAGGATAGTTGTCTTTTGGACAAGCTCGATTTATATCCCTATAGTCGATACAGATTCTTATTGTTCCTTGTTTCTTATTGACCGGAACAATATTCGATACCCAATCCGTTAACGGGATCGGATAAATGAAACCTGCTTTCAACAGCTTTTCGACTTCTGCTTTAATCGCAGCCGCTTTTCGAGGGTGAATTTGACGCAACCGTTGCCGGACGGGTTTAGCATCCGGGTAGGTCTTTATTTCATGAACAACAATGGCAGGATCAATTCCCGGCATTTCCTCGTAAGACCAGGCAAACACGTCGCGGAATTCTTGGAATAGGGCCTTGTAAGTTTGGATTTCTTCTTCAGTACATGCGGCACCTATATGAATGTTTTCCTCGATTCCGGGCTTCACTGAAATATCAATGGGAATAGTACGAGAAATATTCCCTAAATTCAACTCTGAATCAGAATGTTTCGTTGGATCCTGAGCGTCTTTGACATATTCAGCGGTAAAGATAGATGAAAAATCATTTTCAAATGCATCATCCTTAGGTAAAAACGAAGATCTGTGATGGAGATCCTCCCATGGTAGATCATCTACACTTAGGATTTCGCGAAGTTGTTCGTCAGATGACACGACTTCGGGAAACGTTATCCGTTCTAAGGGTGAGGTGAAAAGTGACTCTTCACTGACCACATTCATTTGGTCGACTTCGGTTGAATGAAAGTCGGTAAAAGACATGAGAGCTTCATAAGCAATTTCATATGGACTCAAAGGCATAGCATCACCGAGTGAGTCTATCTCAGAGTCAGATGGGACGAACCAAGGATCATCATAAATAATGTTTTCTGATGTAATCATATGAATGGTTGCAAACGAAGGATCTGCGCTGAGTGGAGGGAGAGGAAAAGTTCCCAGTAAACCGGAATCCTTAACTAAACCTACACCAACGTCCCTATAAGGGATTGTCGTCTTACCAACATGCTGGATACTCTCTGAAGAGGCTGGGTCGGATGAAAAGTATGTCAGCTGATCAATAGTCACGATCTTACCGTTATGTGGAAACTTAATTACTCTGAAGACCGATGAAACGACCGCTGTCATAGCATATGACCAACTTCGACCCAAAAGAAGGTTGTAGTCTAGAGGGGCATCAACCACTTCCACATCCAGACTAACGGTTTTACCTTCAACCCCTATAGGCAATTCTTGTAGAATACCAAACGGACGGAACCCACGGCCATCAAAGGCCTTAAGGATGGTGGGGGATTGGTTCAACGAAGGAGAACCAAGCGATCTCCAACATTGAATCGACATAATACACGTAGAAGCTCCCTCATCAATCACAGTCCGATGAATAGGCCTGTTTTTGACTATCACTGGAATTTGGAAAGCCATTTGATGGGGGAGACGTGGTGTACTATTTTCTAGATCAAAGATCATTAGGTTCGGGTCCTGAACATCGACAGCTCCGATAGCCGACAAAAGCAATTTCCGTTGTGCTGGGCATGATTGCAGCACTTCGAGTGCCGACATTGCTGAAGGTGAAACAGCTAAGTCCTCAACAATGTTGTAATTCTGGGCTGCTCTCGCATGTGGATTGAAAGCAGACCTTCGAAGTACACCCTTGGCGGGCGGCTTAATCACTAAGTCTGGGTTAGGTTTTTCGATCTGTAGTGGATCGGAACCAGGAGCTGAGGTTGATGGGTTAGAGTGAGAAGATTCTGCTTCCTTGCCATCAACAGGAGCCTTACTACCATAATCTTGCGATCGAGTCGCAATCCTCACATGAGACATCATCAAAATGGGTTCTTCACTGGCATTCGAAGAAGAACCTATCATCTTATTCTCCTGCTCTGGAAATGGATTCTTTAACACAGCAGGAGTGGGAGAACCTTTGACTATTTTTACAACCTCGGCCCGATGAGGGCAATCTCTCGTAAAATGATCCTCTTCACAAATAAGACAAGGATATCGAGGTTTGCGTTTTTCGTCATTGGTTTCCGACTTTTCAGTTTTCTCCTTTGGAGCCTTGTCTGCTTTAGCCTTCTTCTTTCCTTTCTTCTTTCCACCGTTTTTTGATTTGGCCGTAGATGACTCTACAGCGTGAATGTCGGCGGTGAGTTCAGGAGAAGACTCTCCTGTCGGAGAATCAGGCAAAGTGATAATTGGAGTAGTTGAAGCCTTGGAAGACTTCTTCTTGCTCTTCGTAGTCACGATACCAATCATACCATCAGCGGCATGAGATCCCGAAGGAGCAGCAGCGATTTGATTCGACTTTGGAAGATCCGGAATCTTCTCGTGTAACGTACCCGACTGAGTGTAAACTAAGTCAAGGTATTGTGCCTGAGCAATGACTTGCTCCTCAGTAACTACTCCGGCCTTAGCTACATCTTCAGTAATCTTCGGTAATAATGATTTGACAAACCATTCAGCTAAGATTTGGTCCGGGATAAAAACTTTCACTAATCTCCTTCGACGTCTCCACTCATGAATGTGATCAGAAATATACGTGGATGTCGATTGTTTTAGTGAAGTTAATAACTCCGTGCCGTTATCGTATCTGACCGGCAACTGAAAGTGAGTTAAGAACGAGGTAGCTAACTGGCTAAAGTTGTAAAAAGAGGCCCGTGGTAACTCAATGTACCACTTGGCCGCGAGACCAATGAGTGTACGCTGGAAAAGACGTAAGCGGATGGAATCATCTGAGATAGAATTCGAAGCACACCAGAGGTGGTAAGTCATCACATGATTGGACGGATCCTCTCCAGACTTACCTTCGAACTTGGGTATATCGCTGGGCAACTTATTTGGCATTGGCGGCCAGAACTGAAGATATTGAATTGGATCGTTCGTTAGGCGCGTCAAGTCGGGTAAATCCAAAGTTGCAATAAACGGTAACTGCCGGTTAGGATCTCTAAAACTCTGGGTCACAATACCAGCCCCAGGAGGAGGATATCCAGGATAACTAGGAACAGGAGTCGCATTTGGGATATTATATCCTCCTGGAAAACCAGGATTAACCGGACCGTACTGGGGTTGTTGAGGTTGTTGATAAGTGTACCCAGGATACGGTTGATACTGGTAAACCGGTTGTTGGACAGCTTGCCCAGGTTGGTACTGTCCCTGGTACGGAGGTTGAACAAATTGAGGTTGAGTAGTGACAACCGTACTTATACCAGGCTGACCTACAGGCATCTGGACCGTGGTTTGAATCGTAGATCCAGACAACGGTAAAGATGTCTGAGGTGTGGTAACAGGGACAGTAGAAACTGGAGCCGTCGATACTCCAGAAGTAAGTATGGTAGATGTAGCGGTAGTTGCAGCAGCCGTTTGAGATGGAGTACTAGGTGCAATTGACGGCTGAGTAACTACCGAAGCTACAGAAGTTTGAACATTTGGCTGGACAGGTTGCGGTTGCTGGGTTGGACCAGAAACTACGGGTTGTCCAGCTTGAGGAACCATCTGTACACTTGGCTGCAACACCTGTTGACCCTGTGATGGATCCCACACTAACATTCCAGGGTATTGACCCGTAACAGGTTGAGGATACTGAGATCCATAACCAGATTGAGGGTAGGATTGATAATTGTAAGGTGCAGTTCCCATACTTGGAACATATGACTGACCTTGAGGCGGTTGATAACCTTGACTTGAGTATTGACCTTGAGGTTGATAACCTTGAGGTAAATACTGATACTGGGGTTGACCTTGACCTTGAGGTTGGTACCCTTGAGGTTGATAACCTTGGGGTTGATACCCTTGAGGTTGCCATCCTTGAGGTTGATATTGATACTGAGGTTGACCTTGGGGTACATATTGAGGCTGAGGTTGACCTTGAGGCACGTATTGCACCATAGGTACATACTGACTTTGAGGTTGCCCCCCAGACACGATTTGTGTACCTTGAGGTTGCCCCCCAGGCGTTAACTGCGGTTGCCCCCCAGGCGGTAATTGGCCACCTTGAGGTTGGGAAACGGGAACTGAACCTGACATCATGTAAATGTCTCCTACACCCAATGGTATATTACCACTGTTTCCAGCAAATAACCCATGATCAACGGGTTGAGGAGATGCCCCCGCAAAGGTACCAGAAAGTGACTGATACCCAGTGGGAACAGAAGGACCGCCGTGTAAAAAAGATTCAGGACTTTGAGTAAACACGGACGACTGACCAGACATATTTACAGGAGTATAAATACCTCCAGGTGGAAAAGGAGTACGAGGTGTAGAAAAACCTACTGAGTTGTCTAAAAAATTGGTTAACGCAAGGTACCAAGAAGTACTTCTAGGAGGACTGTAAAAGATGGATTCACGCTCCCTTAGATCAATAGTAAGTTGACCTTCAAGGTGAGAGACACCTATATCTTCTTCTGGAGCAAGTTCTTCTATAGCAATCAAACCAGAAGGTAGATTTTCGGTGATAATTCTTTCTATTCTCGGTGAATCAGGGACACTAGAAGTTGGAGTAACAGGTTCGGAAATTTCAGGTTCTTCGCCTGTTTCACTGGCAGATGAAAAACTACCAGCAAGCTCGGAAACTGTAACAGTTTCGGGATTGTAACCTGTTTCTAAACTTTGGTAATCTGGATGGACTACCAAGGAAGATTCTCCTTCTTCAGGTGAACCTACTCTACTGTCACTAGGAGGAGTTACAAGGACCTTTAACCCTTCGTACTGACCCGGAATGTCTTCAGGAGATTCACCCCGCGATTTACGGAGTTTTCTTAACAAATCTATTCCGGTAACAATCTCAGGAGACTTGCCCCGAAGTCGACGGGACTGTCTCGGTAATTCCGCCACAATTAAAGATTTTTAACTACAACACACGAAAACAAAGTAAAAATTTCAAATCAAACCACCTAAAGTCTTCTAAAGAAGCAAACAAATTTGAAGCACACGCCTAAAGAATCTAGAGCGTCAAACCAAACACAAACAGTAGTCTTCCGGACCAAAAGCGCTAGTTGGTGATTAGGCCCAACCTCGCAGGATTCAGTACAGAAATGGCGGGTGGAACAGTTACCCCGGCAACCTGCTTAATGAATAGACCGGCACAAGTTCCTCCACTTTAACCGTCTCGAAGTGAAGTGAACCCCCCGGAAAATCCAAGTGAGTATAACCGACGTCTGCTCCAGGTACAGTGGGACCTTCCCTCCACCGTCACCTCGGTAGAACCCTAAAGATTATGGTCACTAAAGTTACCAATCACAACAATTACACCTGGGGGAACAGTCTAAACTCCGACAGCACGCAAGGGCAGAGTAACAAGCTCAATCCCCTTACCGGCTCCTTGACAATAATCCAAGGTTTACCGATAAGTGACCCCTGGCTCCTCGACAATGGTTAATCCGAGGTTTACCGTTTGTAATACGTACTGTCTGGCGTCGTTCCCAACGAGGGGGGAATGATCCCCTCACTGGTTCGGACACGAGCTCGTGCTTCTCCTTTAAGAGGAGCTTTCCCAGAGTGTAACTGAAAAAATTGGATTTAATCTACTCAAGATAAACTATCTGTTTGGTTTTGTAGTCTTGGAGAGTTAAGTACTCACCTACTCCAAGACCCTAGCCTAAGCTATGTTGGTGTTTCAGAGCCCTAGAAAAATAAAAATTACTAGATTGATTTTAATTTAAGCGTTACTTTTAAGGTTGTTTCTTAAGTCAAAAGGTGATGGAAGTGAAACCAGTGGTGTGTTGACTCGACTCGAAACCACTACAAAATGCACCTAGGATGATTTACCCACTACTTTACTTTTTCGATGAATTGCTTAACTAAAAAGTTGAGAGAATGCAATCTTTATAAAAGCAACTTCTTAATTGAAGACAATCAAAGAAACAATTCGTTTGTCTTTTCCAAGCATAAAAACATGACCGCTCTTTACATGCACGAAAAAACTCTTTTCCTCTTTCAAAAACAAAAAGCTACTTGAAACAAGACTTTTAAAGAAGATGTTTTTGTATTTTTCTTTTAATAAAGCAAATAAATCTAATATAACCAAAAATCAATCTTAACAACTATTAAAATCTACGAAAATTCACTCATAAGCAAACTAAAAGGTAAATTTACTCTAAGCAATCTTAACGAGGCCAAAACCAACAATGATTATTCTAAGGTGTTTTACTTGATCACAATCAAATCAAGGACTAGCTTATTGCAGAACCAAAAACTAGCCAAAACAAAACTCTAATCTTTTTGTTCTTTTGTAAAATGGAAATCAACACTTTATAAACAAGTAATTCGAAATTTGACCCAAAACAACTTAAATGGCAAGCTGCTCACACAAGGAGACTTTACGACAGGCCCGACTTCTAAGAAGGCTGACTAACCAGAGAGATCTAAGGCTGGACAACTTTCTACCGTCAAAGTCACTACAGGACCTATCCAAAAATCAAACCCTAGGCCTAAACTTCGTTGAAATCCACTAAAACACTCAAAGCTCACAAAACAAGTTCAGGTGAAAATTTTTGACAGGGTACTAAAGGATCTGGGTAGAAAACACTAAGAAAAATCAAAATCTAAAAGCAATTAAAGAAAAAAATGGAATTTTCCTAAATTTTACAGGAAGACGCAGGCAACCCGTTATAACAGGTGCGGGCCCGCTCTGTGCAAACGGCAACAGCGCGTCCAAAGACGCACTGTGCAGTACTCAGAGGGTGCGTCCTTCTGGAAAAGTTAAGAAAAACCAAATCTAACTAAATCTAAAGCTAAGCCACCCAAATACTAATTCTCACAGTCAAAAACCAGAAAATAAAAATGATTTTCTCAGAGCAAAGTTCACACAAAGGAAAAGACTTTCTCCTTAATGGATTCCCCAACGGAGTCGCCAATTTGTCGTGGCGGAAAAAGTCGTTTGTGCGGACACAACTGACCTCCCTAGGAGTCTAAACTCTCTAGCAACAAACAAGACAAAATGGAGTGATCTTTCTCTAAATATACCTTTTAAAACATGAAAACTACAAGTGTTTAGGCTTACCTTATTCCAAAATGCTGTTGTTGTAGTCCGTCCTTGCCGATCCGGATGAGCTCCTCCTTCACGTCAATTCCTGCAACCACAAACAATCAAACAATTACCAAGCACTTGCATTTCATATAATAAAACATATATTCAACATGCAGACCAAGGAACACATGAAATAACTCATTAACACAAGCTATTGAGAAAAATAAACCAGTTTGTATTAATAACGAAACAAAGAAACTCTTACAACCTGGCCTTGGTGTTGTGCAAGTTCCTCCCAGGGTCCATCAAGGGTTTTCCTCTACTTTGACAAAGCTCACCCACTTCCAAGTAGAATCAAGCAAAGACAATCTCTCCTCACAAGGTTCTAAATGGGAGTCCTAATTCCTGCAGCATTTACCCAAAGAAAATGTATAGCTCCAACCTCTTCTCCCTCTGGCTCAATGCCTTTATTTATAGTGCTGTAAAGAGGTTATTCAGGTCCACCATCAATGGGATAATCCCCCTCTTTGGGTGGGATAGCTCCCTTATTGATGGGATAAGTTCCTCCTTAATAGGGATACATGAACCAACTGGAGGCGCATCCATTTCATCAAACCGACCTCTAGAAAGTTCTAGAAGTAACCACAAGTAACTTTTTTAAGATGAAACTTGCGAATTTTGCCTTTTACAGAAGGACGCACCTGTCCCTTAACATACAGAGCGCCCAAGGACGCAGCTTTTGTGAACATTGTGAGCGTCCCCGCAGGTAAGGCTAGAGAGAACCTGCGACCCCAGAGATAAACACATTTTTTACAAGACTTTCTCTCTTCTTTGAGTTTGAGATGGATAGCAGAGGCATAAGACTTGCCTAAGAGGGTAGTATGACTGTTGATTTGAGCCATACTAACTGTAAGTAGTCATGGTGACATTTTTTAGTGTAACAGATCCTCAGATGAGCAAGAAGTATATAAAAAATCTCTATATTCACCGAGCTTTTCCCCAAGGACCAATACACTAGGTAAAAACGTAAAAGAGATTCTTTTTTTTCCATCACTTGAGTATGCGCCAAACAAATATTGAGAGACTTCGGTCCTCACAGGACCTAGGAGAGTAAATGGGCTATTTCCAATATATCGTATCGGTTGATAAACCCTATTATGATCAAAGCACATAATGGGCCATGGTTGCTGCCGGAAGAACTTTTCTTCTTTTATAAGTTCTTGAAGTTTTTGTGGATCTATAGCCACAGAGCGGTTTTTTCTAGCCATAGCCACGGAGCGGTCATCTCTAGCCATAGTCACAGATCGGCCATTGTTGTCTTCATAATTTTTACCTTTAATAAAAGGTAATGGGGCTCTACCCAAATAGAACGAACAATAACAAAGAATAAGTAAACTAAAGTTTTGATTGATATAACGTCTTAATAAAGTATTATCAGTAAGTGAATTACGATCTATACGGAAAGATACTCATTTTATAAAAACTGTTAATAGAATATGACCGCCCAACCAACCGCAAAGGCCACTTATCATAAAGGATATATTAGGGTTGTAAGGAAAAAGAAAGAGGTTCAGCAGTCTTGTTAATACGGGATTTGCTAAAAGAATGGGATTCAACAATTGAAGAATTAGACCATCCATAAATAGACTTAGAGTTTTTGGATTGTTGATTGAATTCATGAGGTGCGGAGATTCAGAACTTGAAGGTTTGTCGATAATTTGGAAAAAACGAAAGAACATATATGGTACGACTAATAAAGTTATTGCATAAGGTTTCCACAGCGCTGCATAGATGGGCGAATAATACATGGACAAAAATCCTATTAATTGTCCCGTAATAGAACCACGTATGGCTATTATACCATAGCCAGGTTTTCCCAATAGGAAGAATCTCGTGGAATAGATTTTAGAGGGACCAAAAGGCAATGTAGCAAGAAATCCATAATATAGCCCAAATATGATGATCGGACCTGAAACTTCTACCCATGAGGATAAAGGACCCAATAGTAGACCAAGTACTTTTATCATATTAAAACTCCCTTTGATCTCGATCAAAGAATTATTTTGATAAATTTATGATTTTATCATATATATTATTTCTAAGTATAGAAATAGTTTTTATATTATATAAAGAAATATTCGATTTAACATAATTGATTTATAAGAAATATTCTAATATCTGGATATTGCATATGCTATTAATATATATTATCTGTTATCTTATTTAACAGGAGTACTGGTATATAACTCGTTGTTCTTTCAAACCAGGGTGGTCCGATCCAAGTTATCTAAATTTTCGTTACGTCGTAGAGGTCGGGTAACCAATTCGAGTACATCTCTCGCATTGGCAAATCCATGAATCTGGGCAAAAGTAAATTCAACTGACCATTTAGTACCAATTCCTCTCACCCCTAACGGGTTAGCATGAGCCATTCCGGTGATGGCTAAGTCGGGTTGTAGCTCGCGCATACATCGTATCTGATTCGAATTGTCTGGTTTCTCTACAATTCGTGGTATGGGCATACACATTCTTATACATGTATTTTGTAATAGCGCAAATTCAGAAGCTTGATACCGTTTATCCATATATGGAATACCAATTTCATAAACGATCATACCACATCTGATTAAGAATCTGGCTATAGATATTTCTATTAGATTATCTCCCATGAAAAAGATAGATTTTCTGCGTACCAAATCAAGATAATCTTTTAAACTCTCCCATATTTGTTCCTCTCTTTCCTCCAGACTCTGGGCCTCAATACCAAATATAGGACAAATCCTTTCGATCCAAGCACGCGTTCTGTCTGGACCAATAGGAAAAGGAGCTACGATGCATTCACATTTTTTTCGTCTTATCAAAGTTGTTGCTGTACGACTAAGAAATGAGTTAACCCCAAAAACATAAACTCCATCACCCAGTGATGGAATATCGGCATATCTCTGAGCGGGCAACGAACCTGATACCTTGATGAATTGGCGTCTTAATTCTGTATCAAGTTGAGAAACCAAATTCGAGGGTAAAGACCCAAAAATAACTAAGGGAGGTTGATTTGCATATTCCACCAAATTCTTTTCCTTCAGAAGAGGAAAAGGGAATAATTTTGTTTTAGTTTCTTTTGATTCACCAATGGGGAATTCTTGGTCTGGACAACGATGTGCCATTACAGCTAAGACAGTATCTTCCCCCTGAGTAAAAGCATAATCCAGTCCATTTGCTGTTGCCACTAGAATTGGTACTCCAATTTCATATTCCAATTTGAGTGCCATACCTTCCAAATCCATTTTTATTATTTCTGTAGTACAGGTGCCTATCCATATGATGACGCTGGGGTCTCTATCTTTTCTTATCCGAATACAAAGCATTTTCAGTTCCTCATAATCGTTCAAATGGGCTGATATATCTCCTTCTAATTCTGTCATTGCATAGCGGGGTTCTGCAAAAATCATAACTCCAAGTGCATTTTGGAGAAAATAACCACATGTTTTTGTGCCCACTACCAAAAAGAAACTGTCTTCAATATTTTGATACAACCAGGATACACAGCTAATAGGACAAAGGCTATGATAATTGCCCGTTTCACATTCAAGCGTTATAGTTTCAACAATTTTTTTCGACATAATAGGGAGGGAATAAAAGGCTAAGGATAAATAAGGAAAAGAAATAATGAATAAAAATACTAGTAACATAAAAGAATGATAACAAGAAATAAAAAAATTGTCAACAAATTGACAACAAATTGTGGGGAAGTGGAGAAATTGTTGATTCTAAATCCGCGTAAACCCAAGTAAATTTTCCTTATTATTTTTTTTCCTGTCCCCCACCACCAATGGGATTTAGATAAAGATCAGAGAGTAAACTAAATAATTCCCGATTTGGCATCTTTGTTGGGAGAATACCTTCTAGTTGGGACAATATTTGATCTGCTATGCCTAGATAATAATTACAAAGATAGTTAAGGGATGGTTCAGATCCAATCATTTCAAATAAGGTTTTACCCTTTACTCTGGAAACTCGGATATCCTCAATAATAGGTAATACTTCTATTACGGGAATTGGACAAGCTTCTACATATTTATTTATAAGATCTCTTCTAGATGTACGATTTCCCACCAAGCCTGCTAATCGAAGTGGATGTGTACGAGCTTTTTCCATTATAGAGGCAGTAATACGATTAGCTGCAAATAATGCATCAAATCCATTATCTGTAATAATAACACAATAATCTGCATAGTTCAATGGAGTGGCAAAACCTCCACAGACCACGTCACCTAATACATCGAATAATATAATATCATATTCGTAAAATGCATTTAATTCTTTTAACAACTTTACAGTTTCTCCCACCACATATCCTCCACACCCGGCTCCTGCGGGTGGACCCCCTGCTTCCACACAATCCACCCCTCCATAACCCTTGTGAATTACATCTTCGGGCCAAATATCCTCATAATGATAATCCTTGGATTGTAAAGTATCTAAAATCGTAGGTATTAGAAATCCGGTAAGAGTAAAAGTACTATCGTGTTTGGGATCACACCCAATCTGTAACACTTTTTGACCACGTCTCGCTAGAGCGACTGAGATATTACAACTAGTTGTTGATTTACCGATTCCGCCTTTCCCGTAAACTGCTATTTTCATCGCCAATCCTCTTTTATCTAAATCTAAAAGTTATCTCTTTATTTCAAGGTTCTATATAATCGAATTATTCATTTTTTAAGTAATACCTAATATTGAATGGTAGCAATAATTATATATCCTATTGTATTTATAGGTCAATACCTCTAGGGTGGGGTGTCCAAGAGTTGATAAAAAACCTTATTGAGTTTCTCGCTTATACACTGATGATCATGGGTTGGTCCAAAGAACAAGAATCTTGCCCATATATGGGAACCCTCCGTTGTTCCTCAGTAGCTCAGTGGTAGAGTGGTCGGCTGTTAACTGATTGGTCGTACGTTCGAATCCTACTTGGGGAGATCTGTTTTATTCAAAATAAAGCTCATTTTTACCATTAGGAGTAAGTCAAACGTTACCTGTCCTTGTTCATAATATATGAATGCAAAATCGCCACAGGATCAAGATAGGATCCCGGTCGTCCGGGAAAGGCAAAATGGAAACAACGGTCTCTTCGAAATACTGAAAAGTTCGGAGAAACAAATCCATTGTTCTCCTGATGTGATGACATTTTGAGAGCTGAAGGTGAAGAGGCCTCTATTTGCTCGACCCATTACTAGTCACTCGACCCGTTAACAACTGTTAGAACTATAAGTTCGTTCCCTGGAAGTCAGAATTGGATCCCTGCATGCTGTCAATCTATTTTCCCTCATATTTTCCCTCGGATTTGGAAGAATCTCTCGTTCTATAACCCTAATCTAAATCTAATAATGAGGAAGATTTATAGGAGGTCAGACACAAATATGTTGGTTACTCTCGGACGTACTGGGTATCATTTTCGATAAATGACCCTTTGTGAAGACTAAGTTCCATAGCTTTGCGCTATCCCAATCATATCATAATCTCCCTACCCCCGAAAGGCCTCCCTTTTGTCCCCTTTCGGGGTGGGTGAGGAGGGATTCGAACCCCCAACACCGTGGTTCATAGCCACGTGCTCTAATCCTATGAGCTACAAGCCCCGTCTCCACTGGATTCATTCCCAGGAGTCCCTCCCAAAAGGAAGGGATTCCTCTCTTCGGGGTAAGAGGATGCAGAAGCAAATTTATCGCATCGCTATGAGAGAGCGTAGGTATTGCGTTTCAAATGAAAGTGAAGTGTGGAGTGGGAAATAAAATATGTAAGAAATGGGTTTCAAAGAAGACGACCTTCTAATGAGAAGAGGCATTAAGCTTTTTATCATCCTGGCACCGAGCTATTTTCTCGCAGGGCTTCCCCTACAGTATCGTCACTGTAGTAGAGTTTAACCACCAAGTTTGGGATGGGTTGGTGTGGTTCCTCTATGCCTGGGACACCAAAATTTCAAACCATGAACCGGGAAGGGCATAAATGTGAGAAAGGCATATTGGTTAATGATTGTGAGGCCCCAATTCTGAAAAGGATTAGGGCCAGGTAGAGAACCCTCCTCTGCCCTTCTATCTATCCAACGGAGAGGGAGGGCAGAGCTTTTGGTTTCATAGTTTCATGTTGTCAAACAATTGAACAAAGAAAAGAATAGATGGATAGTACCCGATCAGATCGATCAGGTCATGTAGGAACAAGGTTCAAATCTCTCGGTTTGTTAGGATGCCTCAGCTGCATACATCACTGCACTTCCACTTGACACCTATCATAATTATAAATGGCTCATCTCGTTGTGAGCTTATCTTGGATTCTCAATACTTTTGTCGCTCCATCCCCTGCAAGGACAGAGAACCCGTCGTTGTCCCAGCCGTGTTCGCGACTAGGGTCTCTCAGGGAAGTAAGAATAGGAGAGCACTCATCTTGGGGTGGGATTTATACTTATATGCTTTCAGTAGTTATTCGCTCTGCACTTGGCTACCCAGCGTCTACCATGGGCACGATAACTGGTACCCCAGAGGTGCGTCCTTCCCGGTCCTCTCGTACTAGGGAAAGTTCCTCTCAATGCTCTAATGCCCACACTGGATACGGACCAAACTGTCTCACAACGTTCTGAACCCAGCTCACGTATCGCTTTAATGGGCGAACAACCCAACCCTTGGAACGTACTACCGCCCCAGGTGGCGAAGAGCCGACATCGAGGTGCCAAACCTTCCCGTCAATGTGAACTCTTGGGGAAGATCAGCCTGTTATCCCTAGAGTAAATTTTATCCATTGAGTGATGACCCTTCCACTCGGCACCGTCGGATCACTAAGTCCGACTTTCGTCCCTGCTCGATGGGTGGGTCTTGCAGTCAAGCTCCCTTCTGCCTTTGCACTCGAGGGCCGATTTCCGTCCGGCCCGAGGAAACCTTTACACGCCTCCGTTACCTTTTGGGAGGCCTATGCCCCATAGAAACTATCTACCTGAGACTGTCCCTTGGCCCGTAGGTCCTGACGCAAAGTTAGAATTGTAACACTTCCAGAGTGGTATCTCACTGGTGGCTCAGGCCCCCCCGGAAGGGGGCCTTCTTCACCCTCCACCTAAGCTGCACAAGAAGAACCCAAAGACAATCCCGGGGAACAGTAAAGCTTCATAGGGTCTTTCTGTCCAGGTGCAGGTAG